>JBBMJZ010382414.1:0-15947 GCA_037833815.1 Zingiber zerumbet
TATTAATATACAAGAATATGATACAATGAGTCCATACAACAATCATCAAATGATTGGCTCTAGGGCTCTAACTAACATGATCAACCTTGATTTACTTGGACTTCACGTCTCATGGCAAGTGCATGATCCTCCATAGCCCAGTTAGACTTCTCTTCTCATGCTAAATATTAAGTCTTCACTTTACTCTTGTCAACTTTTTGTTGGACTTTCAACCGTTAAATGTCTGATCAACCTTGACTAACTTGGACTTCTCATTTGCCAACTCCCTATTCTCCTTATTGAATGTCTGATTGTTAAGTGTCCAATCAATTGTGACCCACTTAAACTTCTCCACTATCAAGTATCTGGCTAACTTTGACCTAATTAACTTTTCACTCAACCAACAAATATCGATCTTAGTCAACCTAATTTGAGGTCGATTGCACAACAATTTTCTTCTCTAGAAAACTCTCTTTTTACTTACATCTCATTCTTGTCAATAAATATATTAATCAAACATTGAAACTCAATTCAAACTTGGTTAATCTTAACCAAAGGTAGGTTGCACAACAATATTCAAAGCTACATCCAACTTACGAAGAACTTCATGAACAATGATACGGGATGTTGCGGGTAGACCTGGGCATGAAGTGACAGTCAAAATCAAGGTGATATGACAGTCAAAGTCAAGGGGAGGTGGCAGCCAGCGTGTCACTCTCCGCAGGGGCTTTGCTCTTCGCCCAGTGCTAAGGCCTTTAGTACGAGGACAACAAACCCATGAGCCGGTCGGACCTAGGGGACCTAGTGCTCTATTCCTGTATTAAGATATCTATTATATATCCTATCATTAGCCGACCGAGTTTAAGGAATGTCTGACCTACCTCATAGCTGGTCGGTCATATGTCCGGTAGGAGTAAGGGGATCCAACTTTCCACTCAATATAAGTCTTTTAGCATATGATCGGTCGACCCCACTGCCGGTAGACCCTATGGGTTTTCTCACATGCTAGTCCTCCTTCATATAGTCGATAATAATTTCAGTCAGACTTATATAGCTCAGCATGTCCTTCTCTCATATGTATAGAAGATGAAAGTATAAAGCAATTCTCCTTAAACTTGGTTGGACTTCTATATTTCAATTTCTCACTTCAAATGCAAGTCTTCAATCATATGAGCAATCGACTAAAAGTACCGATCGAATATTCCGGGACTCAGTTCCCCATTTCTCAGAAGCAAGTATTCCGGTATATGGTCGGTTGGTCATATAACCGATCGAATTTAGGAGACTCAATTTCATATTACTTCTAAAGCAGATCTCCAACATCACTTAGTGCATAACCGAGCCGCTTAAGGGAATGACAACTATACAGTCAGTCGATTTAAAAATCCGGTCGAGATACACTCAACAGATAATATGGTCAGAGAATCACAACAACCTATCAAAGTAACAACCATTTTGTTAGAGAATATTCCTCTATTGTAATATAAGCATTTACTAGAACTTTCTTCGAAGGTGATTACACTTCCTATCAGCCGACTTATTATGACAACATATTTCTTCGACTACTTTATTAATGGAGTAAGTTATAAAAGAGGTGCACATATGAGTAACGGAAGATTCATTGGACGGTGATGGTACATCTCATAGGTTGTATATTTTTCCTTACCCATCAACCTCTAGCACTTAGTATTCTCTGCCACCTCATGATTGTGGAAATTGCGAGAGATGCTATAAAAATGTGATACTCTTTGTTGGCTAGGTACACATCTTACGATAGTTTTACTTACGCACACGTATTTACTGTTTATCTCTCTCTTTTTCTGCTCGAGTATTATACTGGCTTGAGCGTCAGAGAGCTTACGCTAAGGACCCTTTCTCCCTTGTTTTGATACTGACATTTTATCTACTCTCTTTCATGTACGTAGAGATGAAGAAGTCCCTTGTTCTTCCGATTCATAATCTTTTATTATTCAACAGTACAATTATCTACTCAGCACACTGTCTCTCTAACTTTCAAATAACATCAAATAAAATACAAGAAATCACTATCACAATTATACTACAGTCACGAGACGACGTATATTCCTTGACAATCACTTTATATAAAAAACCTGAGGAAATTTATGTTATTTTGTTGCTAAATTATCAAATTTTAATCTAAACTCTAACAAGATAAATAAAATGTCAGGTTTTGATTTTCATTGAGGTTTTGAATTTTAATAAAAAATAGTTGTCTTCTTTTTAGAATCATGACGCCAGCACCATGGGCGGGAATCTTTATCTAATAATGTGAGCATCCATGTTTGCTGTCTCTCCACTCACGCAGGATCCTGACGGCCTTTTCCGCTTCCCGCCTTTAACCATTCCCGCCCTCCCTCCCTCCTACTTAGTGCCCTCGCCTTTTCCCCATTGCCGCCTTCAGCCGTCGAACCCTAATCCATGGCGAAGAGGAAGAGGCAAACGCGACCTGCTACCCCGGCTCAAGGCGTCTTCACTCGAAGCCGAACGGAGATCTTTGTCCGCCGTACTCGATCCGGCCTTGTCCGCACCGAACTCGATCGGAGATCTGCGCTGCGCCCGCTTGATCGCTCCTCGGCTGCATATGACGCGGATTCTAGCGCCTTCATCAAGGATCTTCGGGCTAGGAGAATTTTCTCCCCTGCATCCATCTCCGTTGAGGTATCGCCCCAGAAGACAGACGTCATCGTGCCTTTATGTCGGGAGAAAAAGGATGATGATGGGGAAGAGGGCGAAATTCGTCAGAGAGGTGGCGTAGGTGAGGAGATGCCGGACAAACCTGACGTCCCTATGGAGGAACCAATGGAGGAAGCTATGAAGGCCGTGGGACAACCTGATGTGTCTGAGCAAGAACGGATCCAGGAGGCGGTTGAGCAGAAAGATGCGCCCGAGGAGGTTTCCATCCAGGAAACGCCGCTGGACGATCAGAATTGCATGGAAGTCGAAGCCATGGATGAAAGCAGGCTTGATGTGCTTGTGGAGGAGTTAATCTTGAAAGCTGAGAAGGGGGTGGAGCAACCAGATGTGCCTGAGGTGGATCTGACTCAGTGTTCTCCACCGGATAACCAAAATATCATGGAACTCGAAACTGTGCTAGAGAACAAGGCTGATGTAAATTTGGATCTGGATCTTCTTCCTAAAACCATACCTGATGTGCCAGAGGAGAATATGTTCCAAAAAACTCCACCGGATCCCCAAAATTCTATGGAAAACAATGCTTTGAACAGGAACCGAACAACAGATGTACCACAGGCCGGCTATGGTGGAAAGCTTGAATCAACCCATTATACTAAAAGCAGACCTGTAAGTTTAGTTTCGCTTTGAATGTTGATTACCCCTTCTTGCAAATATTTCTTGTATCACTTTAGGGCATTGGGCCCCTTCTTAGCAAATAAAATCATGACTTTTTGTGATAATTTATATGGAAGCAGCAGCTATTTTTGGTGAAGGTGGTTTTGAACTTAAGTCCTTCGCAATTAGCACTAAAGGTCTTTTATCTGCTCAGTGAACTGGTACATTTACAACGAACCAGTACTTGGTTCTAGTTGTTGATTCGTACTAATTTGACACAGTAGCATCGTGATCATAATAGTTTTTTTATATGATCGTTTCAAAAATCATACTACATCGTTGCTAGTTTGCTACTATTTTGCTATAAGCTATTTCATTACGAAACTGACTAGCTAATTGTAATCTATTTTCATGCACCTGCCCAGTTTTCCTGTTCAAAGCTGGTCCGCAATCCAAGTTCTTTCAGTTACAGAAGGCTGCTGCCCTTCCTTATGAATCTTGCAAATGACAATTTAGGTATGACAATGTCTTTTGTCTTTATTCAAACTCCATATTAGGTAGTACATTCTTTCTTGTTCTTTGATCTTTTTTTTTTTCCCAAAAGATGTCAAAGAAGCCGTTTCTTGCAAGAATTATCCAATGAAAGAAGATAATTTTATGGAAGCTCGGAAGTCAGTGCAGAATGGCCAGCTTTTGGTTGCGGGCTTAAAATGTTCTATACCACTGGAACCAAACGAAACTTCATATAAAATGAAAAACAAATTAAGTGCAAGCCCTGAAAAGCTTCCGGAAACAAATGCTAGTCCTGAAGAGATTTCTCAAAGAAATGCTAGACCTGAAAACATTGCTGAGACAAATGCATGTCCTGAAGGAATTCAAGAAACAAATGCTAGACCTGACAAGATTGCTGAAATAAATGCAAGCCTTGAGAAGATAACTGAAACAAATGTAAATCCTGAAGAAAGTCTTCAAAGAAATGCTAGACATGAAAAGCTTGCTGAAACAAATGCAAGCCCTGAGGCAATTGCTGAAACAAGTGCAAGTTCTTTACTCATTCCTTTGGATGGGGTTCTTAATGGATTTGGGGTACCAAGAATCAACTTGGTTGATCAAAGGCGAATCAACGATAATGAGGTTAAATTTGAATCTTTTGTTAATAATTCCATTGTTGAATCCAAGCTTCAGTGCTCTCCATCTTGTTCCCCCCCTTCTGTTCATGAAGCATTACCTGAAGAATTTGCTGGTAATATGCAAGCTCTATCATGCTTGTCAAGAAAACCTAAGTTTGACCAAAGTATGCTGGGTCATGTGTTACAGATTGATAGGAAGTCTCGTCCAGGGATGCCTCCATGGGGAGTCCCTCATTCCTTAGAAAGGCATGAACTTGCTCCTAGGAAGGGGATTATGAAGAAACACACGAGAGGCTGCAAGGGCATTTGCTTATGTTTGGATTGTGTTTCATTTAGGATTCATTCAGACAGAGCATTTGACTTCTCTAGAAAACAAATGGAACAGGCAGATGAGATAATATTAGGTCTAATAAAGGAATTAACAGGACTCAGAAATCTAGTTGAGAGGTCTGTTGGTGCTGGGACAAGTGTGCTTCTTCAACTCAATCAGGTAACCTTCTGCTCTCTCTATATTCTAGAACCAGGACTCTTGTGCTCAAATACATATCTGATTCTGTTTCTGTGAGCTACATTTTCTATTGGATTTCACAGGACTCAAAAGAGAAATGTCAATATCAAAGTAATCATACAATCTTAAACTAATATTGAACTAACATATTATGTTTGCTTTAGTTACAATAACATCAGGTTCTTCAAATTTAGAAATTTCTGGAAGTATAATGAGAAGATGAGCTTCAGAGCAAGTTTTGTATATTTATCTGCATTAATTCTGTTAAAATGGAGTAGGAATCTGCATCCTGATTTTTTCCAAGAGAATGATAGGAGAGAGGCCATGTTTTTGGTGTGGTTGTCCTCATCAAAGTTGGACAAAGTAGGGAAATAATTTTCCTAAGGAGGTTAAGGCTATTCAGATAGTGCGATTGTACAATTTTCGTAGTACAACATTTGCTTTTTTGTTATTCATCTTCCTCAATTCTTGACATACCCATACAACAATGCTGTTAGATCAGAACAAAAGGAAAAATTTTTCCACTCCATATCCTACTCTACCTGGTTGAATGAATATTTAATCTTCCCAAATTGAAATTTCAAATAAGCCATTTTGTGGATGCTGGTTATCTTTTTAATAAGTTAGACATGTCAGAAATAATTCCCATGGTAACGTTTTTATTCTTTTCACAAAAGGCCTCATACTTTCTTTAAAGCATTGAGATAGTTCCCTAAAGTTAGTAATGTCATGCAAAGGGAGTCATACAACCCATCATATGCACTTGCAGTGTGATTTTGAAAATTCGACGCATCTATCTCCAATATCCAATATAAGGACATCTAAGGAATTGAATGCACTAAGGGCATCCAAAAATTGAATGCATTGATATATTCTAGCTGATCGTACTCCCATTGTAGGAGTTTACACATTGTAGGAGTTTGCATTTGGCACTCAGAATTTCTTTGGATGTATCTCAAAAATAAATGACATCTTAACCTCCTAGTGTCTCACCTCTAGTCGCCTTGCCTCATGTTTTTCTCCATTGGCAATCCTCTTCTAACCATTTAGCTTGTACCTTCAGTACATATCTTTACCCTCTTCCTGAGATGCTGAAGATTATGTTCTTCATCTAACTCATACCTCCCTCATTGATTCTCCATTCTTGAATTTTCCTTCAGATCTTCTCTTTCTTTCATTAACATTGGGAACATTTTCTGTCACTTTAGTCTAAACTTTAATCTGGAGCTTATAATATCAGGCCTCCATATTTACTACTATTGAGTTTTAAACTTTAAAATTCGCGCCCATAGACTCAAACAGATACTTCATCACCCAAGGATATTCTCAAGCTTTACTCTCCTTGTTTGGCTAATGCCTTCAGTATCTTTTTGACCAATGAACTTGATGCATTGTGGATTGACTTCTTCTCCTCTCTCCATTTAGTCTCTATGTCTACCACTTTTCCATAGATTATGCCAATCAGTTTTGATTAGATCATAACAGACAATGGAGTTGGCCAGAATTTTGTTCCTAACTCAGATTGATTTGGATGATGGGTTAGTGCAGGCTAAAGTTGTAGGAATTTGGTTGGTTGTGACTTGACTTGGGGTATGTTTGCTCAATCAGGACGGGTGAAACTTAGGGTGGATTTAGTTTGATCCAACTGCAACTTGTCTGAGGTGAGCCAGATTAAGTTCTTGTGCTTGCAGTGGATGTCTTGTGGGGCGATGCGTGTGTTGTGGAGGGGTACATTGTTTCAAAGGGGTTGGGTTTGAAGGAAGTTGGGTGCTTAAAATTGGACAGTTGTGAGAAAATTAATTGAGGTTGTTGGAGATGTTCAAAGTGGAGAATGTTTCACCCTACGCTTAGTTGCAAACTAGAGTTCTTCTATTGGTGACCTAGCATCCTTCCTGCGACACTCATGCTAAAGTAGTAAAGATCTGTATTCGTTTAGTTCACTTTCAATTCATATGCTATCTATTAATATTTAGCATTTACTCTTGAAATCTGCTCCTAGAAAGTTTCAGTTGCTGTTGTTTTCTTAGTTTTGGAACCATGTATAGATGCTCAAAGTACCATGCTCAGTTACAATTACTAGTGATATAAATTACAATTTGTAGTAATGATTTTATATCAGGAGCTACTGCAAGGAGCCTGTTTGAGGGCCTTGAGAGCAGAAGAGACAGCAAAGAAACGTTGCAAGCAAATGTTTGACGACCTAAGAGGTCACTGTCGAATTCCTGTAAGAGCTCTTGCATACTTGTACTTCCTCACATGGAATTATCAATTGCCTCACTTGATTTGCCGATATCCCTGTAGGGTCCAAGGGTGACATTTGCTGAAAGTGTTGAAGAAAGGATACTTCCACAAGAGAAGCACGAACTAGAGATATGGGAGAGGTCAACTTAAGGTTTTGCTCTTTCTAGTTTATTCATGTCTTTTCTGGATTCTGTAATTAATTATATTTACGTTTAATTTAATATATCGAGGGGTCAGCATCTTCTCTCTATTGAGAAAAGCATAGTCGATCCAAAAATCGTTGTTTCGGTCATCTTCCTATTCCAGTAGGCTTCTAGGAAGATGGTGTAGTTTCTACTGAAGTATGGTTTCTAGCAACATTGGGCTGTTGTTTCTTCAGATTTTGTAGGATAGATGATTCTGTATTGTATAACTCATCTTCATTTAGTTATCACCTGATTTGACTTGTGGTTTTGCAAATTTTCTTCGGCAACTTGCTTTGTTATTTTAATGATTGTTATAAAAGATAAGTTGCTAGTAATTTACCTAGAATCTGCTTTGATCATGGCCTCGAGCAAAGCCTTGTGAGCCTGCGATGCTGAGTCGGTTGCTTGGGAAGCTAAGCACTTTGAAAGCTAAAGGAATGCTTAGGAGGTTGAGCATGGAAGTTGACGAGTGATTGGCAAGCTGAACACTCTTGAAACTAAAGGGTACTTGAGAGTCTGAGCACTCTAAAAGCTAAAGAGGCACTCGAGAGGCGGAGCACTTGGAAGTTAAAGGGGCAATAGGGTGAGGGTCTTGCAAACAAGTCCGTAAAAAGGATAATTTGTAGCAAAGCTCCGTGCCCAACTAAAATAATATATCAATGGATTAATTATATTTCTTTTATATGTCAAAGGATCAGAATTGCGCAAAGTCTAGACTAAACAAGTTAAAACATTCTAAGTTCCTCTTAGAAGAAATTTCTAATAATTTGAGTATAATGATTGGAAGTTGAAAGCCAAATTATAGCATACCTAAGGATGAATCCCAAAGGAAATCCAAAATTAGAAAGGGGAGATAGATAGTTTAAGTTAAGGAACCAAATCATCTTTGTGGTCATTTATGGTGCATGTCTATAAAGTATTGAAAGACCTTTCTTTAGTTAAATTATATGAGTTTTTTTGTGAATTCAAATTGCATGGACAAGGAAATATAGGTCAAAAAGAGAAATATCTTTCCTTAATTTTAGAAAAGAAGTCACGGAAGAAAAAAAGGAGACCACATCCAAATCGTAGATTGAGATTGAGAGCAAGGGAGACATCTCTACTAGCGAGATGACAAATTTTGTAAGGAAGATGATGCGGAAAACTAGAAGAAGATGATGCGGAAAACTAGAAGGTTCGATAAAAGGGATGTAAAGATCTTTGAGGACTCAAAGAAGGAAGGTTAAACCAAAGGTAAACCAAAGAAGGAAGGTCAAAATCTAGTATTATTTGCTTTGAATGTAATAAGAAAGACCACTACAATATAGACTTCTCCGAGCTTCAACATTAAGAGAAAAAACTAAAAAAGAAGATACTCAAAGCTACTTGGGATGACTCTTCATCCTTTATAAGGTGACACAACAGAAACTTTGTCACTTTAGCTAGATCAAAAGAAAAGGTGAGGTCGCTCCAAACGGAACTTAAAGCCCACAAGGAGGAGACCTTATCAACTATTTGCAAAGATCAAGCGGGGAGCTCATTCCAAGTTGAAAAAAATTGATGAAGATAACTCTTCTTTGATATGATACTTAGGGATCAACGAGCCATCTATAGTAAGGTTGACATTTGCTATAAGCCAAAGCAAAAGGAAATTACTTAGGCTGTCTTTAATTTGTAGAAATATTTCATTTGTGCCTAAGACCACCACTAGAGGCTTTCTAGTAGTAAAATTGTTAAAGTTTAGGTGCCCAAGCACTGTTTGATTGGTACACTATCGGGCCCAAGGTTTGGTTACTAAAATATTTAATTTTTTCTATATGAAATGATCATTTTTTTAAAATTTATATTAAAAATGAACAACATTAAAACAAAAATAAAGTATGACTAGTATGAAAATTTTATTATAATAATAATAATAATAATAATAATAAATGTATGATTATACATTGCTACTAGTACTCCAATGTCTTAAAATAACATTACTTTTTGTCAAGTTTCAAAGAATATTAATTAATTATGTTTTCTAAAATATTTGAAATGACTTGGTTGAATAGTAATTTTATAAGACATTTGTTACTTACAAAAGATAGCATCATCTCAAAAAACTATTTGTGTCATGTGATTTTATGTGATATGTTTCCTTGGAATTTTTGTTTATAACTATAACACCAAACCATTTCTTTACCATCTTTAGAGATATGTCGAAATGATCCCACAGTTGATTGTTATTTACGACTATAACTAATGTTAACCAAAGAAGCTCCTATCATTATCTCCTCTATATGACGCTTATTGTTATTTTTTTGATGTGAAAATGGGGAGAAGGTTAGGATAGAATTTAATATGTTGGTCCTATTAGTATAATAGTAGCCTTCAAGCTTTACCTCGAAGCTTTTTCGAGTAGCAACTCAGGGCATCGAGACAACAACTCATGCATCGGGAGAACTTTGTTGATCAAAATACCCTCCAAAGATAAGTTATTTTCATTCAAATAGCGAAATCCATTTCAATATTTTCAAAGGAATATGACTACAACATTGCCCTTAAATTTCAAATGGAGTCCCATCCCCCTCTCCCTATTTGTAACTTCTTTCCCTTTTTTTTTTTTAAATAATTGAAAATATTCAAATAAAGCTCACCAACTTAACAAAAATGTATTTTGATCCTTTTTATTTGATAGGCATAACTATTAATCTATCTTTTAAACCATTGTGAAGAACTACCCTACAACCAAAATGGATACAGAAGTAGGGATGCAAACTAATAGAATTGACCCAAATAGTATTAAAAAAAAAATCATATTCAAGTTTAAGCTTAAAAAATATATGTGATATTCAAATTAATAATAAGCTTGAAAATATAAATGATATGACTCAAGCTCGGTTCAAAATGAAATCTGAGCATGAGTTACTCAAACCTTGATTTGAGAAGAATTGAATTACAATTTGAAATAACTTAAATTTGAATTCGATTTGAGTTATTTGTGTTAGTACAATTTGCACTAATGGTCTAATGCATTTACCGAGTGCATAGATTTCGGGATGTTCGATTCTCGATGGGTAGTCGCGATGTTCGATTCTCGATTAGTGAAGTCCGGATGTGTGATTCTGGCAAGTTTGGATGTGTGATTCCCGATTGGAGAAGACCAAATGTGCGATTTCGGCAAGTCGGGATGTGTGATTCTCAATTTGAGAAGACCGGATGTGCGATTCCGGCAAGTCGGGATGTGTGATTCTCGATGGATGAAGACCAGATGTGTAATTTCAGAAGGTTGGGATGTTTGATTCCCGAAGTCCGGATGTGTAATTCTGGAGGTAACTCTACACCTGGTAAGTAGAGGTAAGTCAGTGGAGGAGAGTGACCAAGTGACAATGCATCCCTGTTCGAAGGGATAGTAGACATCCGTTTGATTTAGGTCAATTTCAGAAACCTAAATCGAGACCTTGACTAGATCATGGTCTCAGGAAAACATGATTTAATTACTACTCTTTATTATTACTGTGCTAACATTTGTCTTGCAGGTTTATTGGACTAACACGTTTTGTAGGGCAAGAAAAGTACAATAAGTTTCGGGTATTGTTCATCCGAGGCACCTTCCAAGTGATGAAAGGCGCCTTCGAGCACTAAAGGTACCTTGGTACTATTCATAGAAGGTGCCTTCAGTGCATGGAAGGCACCTTCCTCAGGATAATTTTGACCTTCTCGACGATAAACTTCAGCAAATTTTGGGATCAGATTTGTCCCATTGGAGGAGCCGTAAAGGCCTTGGAAGACGCCTTCCACGCTCAATAAAAAAGGTGCTCGCCCACACATTGAACTTGGATACGAGCTACTACGCATCTGATTGAGCTTCCGTCTGCTCCAGAAAGTCTACCTGCCACCAAGCTACACTTCCAAGACATTTGATCATCTCCAGCAGACCGATTGCAATACACCGAGTACTCCAACTTATTGGTAACCTTTTATTAAGTGTTGCATTTCTAATTATTACTATTTTAAAAGGAAAGTATAGGCTATTACACTGTCCCTGTTTTTATACTCGATCATCTCTTCCGCTGGTTCCGGAAGAGGCATTTAGTGGATTACCCATCGATAGGTCCATAAGACCTGAGTCTTGGAGTAGGAGTCGCCGTAGGCTCCGAACCAAGTAAACCGCCTGTGTTTTCTGGTATTTTCTATTTTTGATTATTTTACTTATTCTCTGCTATGTATGCTTTGTTTTTAAAATGAAAAAAAACTAGTTTTCAAAAACCACGCGATTCACCCCTCCTCTCACGTGCGACTCGATCCAACAAGTGGTATCGGAGTATGTTCTGTTCTGAATTGGTGCAACCACCAATTAAGCCCAGGGGAATTGCTTTACTTTCTTTTCGGATTTCAATTTTTTGTACTTTATTTGAATTGGTAAATTTTTGTCTCTTCAAATAACTCTTTCTCATTTGGTTGTTACTCGAAGTTGATGTAGCATCACTCGAGTCGTCAATATTTTTTCTTCAAACACTACTAATCCAAGACTAAGTCTTGGTACCTCTCTTTAGTTTTCTTTTTTAGGAATCAAATGACTCAATTGGAGGGATTCAGCACCACTCGCCCTGCTCTTTTCAACGAAAATGACTTTCCGTACTAGAAGAAAAGAATGGAGGTTTATCTCAAGATGGACATCGAGTAATGGTTCATCATCCGACGAGGGTACCATGCACCTGTAGACGAAGCAACAAAAGTACCACTCGATCTTGAAAGATGGAGTCCAGAAGATAAAAAGAAGGCCTAAATGAATTCTAAAGCTTTGAACACGATCCAGTGTGGACTCACAAAGGAAGAGCTCAACTAAGTCGGCTTGCACAAGAACGCAAAGGAGCTTTGGGACAAGCTCATCGAACTACACGAAGGAACTCCTGATTCAAAGGTAACAAAACGCGACCTACTCCTAAATCCTTTATTTAAAATTAAAATGCAGGACAGAGAAACCACGAGCCAATTACACACGAGGATCAAGGACATCCTCAACGACCTTCACCTAATCGAACACCAGATCAAAAATCAGGACATAATAAAGTACGCTCTTAACTCGTTCCCCCAAAACACACTATGAGCATCGATCATAGATGCTTATAAGGTTTCGAGGAACCTCTCCAAATTAAAACTAAACGAATTATTTTTTGAGTTAGAGCTCCATGAACAAACTAATGACCCAAAAGGTTGACAGAGGAATTGTCTTTCTTGTAGGTACATCAAAAGGAACTAAACCTGAAGCTGAGGCTGAATCTGAATCAGAATCAGATGAAGAAGACTGACTGGTGAACCTGGTGAGGAAAATGCTCACTAGATGCAAGAAAAGCCTCACCAAACGGGACATAAAGAAGACGCCCAAATCGGCATCAAAAGGCAAGCATCACGTGCTATGGTTGCAGCAAAAAGGGGCACTTCAAACATGAAAGTCCGAACGAAGATCAAATAAAAAAGAAGTAGAAGAAAATACTAAAAGCGACTTGGAATGAATCTTTTTCAAACAGATCAGGAGCAGATGAACCGAAGTAAGCAAGCTACCTCGCACTGATGGCAACCAGAGGAGAAATGGATCAAGATGACGAGTTTGAAAATGGGTCGAGCTATGAATCTTCATCTGGGTCATATTGGCCCGAGGTAAATTCCTTTATTAGTATAAATTCGTTCAAAATAATTACCTGTTTAAATAAAAGATTAGTCAAAACTAAGGAACACGCTAAACAACTCCTAAAGGAAAATAACCTCATTAAGGAACAACTAAACATGAGCTCAGTGACTAGCCAAGTTCAAGACAAAGATTCAACTCAAGTTGCAAAACTTGAGAAAGAAAACTCTGCTCTAAAAAGTCAAGTCAACGAGCTCAAAGGTTAGTTGGAAAAGTTTATCTCGGGAACCAAGTACCTAAACATGATGCTTGGATCCCAAAGAGCGGTGTACAATAAATACATACTTGAATACAAACCCAACATAAAATATAAATCACTCTTAACTTTAACTCAAAATAGAAAAACAACTAAGGCTTGGGGTTTCAAAAGCGTGTTTAACCATGCAAGTAGGACTCAATCAATACTATATAACAAACGATAAAATTTATTGCATAAATCAAATCAAATAACTCTCTCTTAATTTCTAAAATTAAACCTTCAAAAATACGTACAGATCAAAAGAATAAAATTAAATTAAATAAACCTAACTTAAATAAATACAATCTAAACACAAACTATAACCAAGTAAACTACAACTATAAAACAAATCGACACAAACCCAAAACTTAAACCCAAACATTCAACAATTCAGGAGAGGCTCCAAATTAATTGGCACCTCCAAAAATAATAACTTACCTAGGAGGGTAATTAGGACTAGTCTAAATAGGGATTAAAATTTAACTTGATAAATAGTACTGGTGAAGTTTTGGATGATAGTAGATTAGGGAATCTCTGTCTATGCATGCCTATGAAGATATGGCTTCGACCTGGCACATTGGTTTAGTAGAACTAATTGAAGTTACTCCTTACGAATCCTAACTGGTTAGACCAAAGTTTTGTATTAAATTCAGTGGATAGTTCTATTTAGAAAATTTTGAAGGCATGATTACTCTAATGATATCCAAATGAATCATCATCGCTCAGAAGTTTATCCAAAGAATGACTATTTATTGAACCCAAAGCTAAACTTGAATCTAACATAAAGTTAAACCAAAGCCTAACATTCAACTTAACTTATTTCATAAAATTATAGGATTCCTTGATTAAAAATATAGATCAGGTGAGATGACTAATGATTTAAATTCAAATGCAAACTAAAATTAAAATTTAAAATAAATTAAAAATTAAATTAAAATTAAATTAAAATTAAATTAAAATCAAATTGAAAATTAAATTAAAATTAAATTGAAAATTAAATTGAAAATTAATTAAAACTAAAATTAAGCTTAAACTGAAATTAAAACTAAATAAAAAAACGCCTTTGAAAGCGCCTTTGAGTCAATCGAAGATGCCCTCGTAAGGGTGGGACACTTCCCGCCCCAAGCGACTAAAGACGCCTTCAGTCGGTTGAAGGCGCCTTCCATACCACCTTGAAGGCGCCTTCCATACCACCTTGAAGGCGCCTTCCATACCACCTTGAAGGCGTCTTCGATGAAGCTGAAGGTGCATTCAATACCAATTTTTCCAGTGAATTGAGCGGCGCTCTGTTCACATCTTTAGCCACGAGAAAGCGCCTTCTACTGCTAATATTCACCAATTATTAGGTTTTTTACCCCCAAAATCTCAACCATGCCTCCTCAGTACACCCTAACCTAACTTTCTAGTTATTTTTAGCTTTTAATATACTGTTATTTGCGTGCTTTTCTTGTATAAAATTGGGGAACGACGACATGTTACCCCTAGCCCTAGCAATACCCCATCTACTGATGCTAGGTTTCCCTCTGAGCGGCTTAGATTAGATTTTTTGAAACATATATATGTTGCATTAAAATCTAGGTTTTTGAGTAGGTTATTCTTCACTAGATACTGTGCATCTATTGTAGATATTATTGATTACTATTAGTTAAATAACTTAGTTTACTATAATCATTCAGTAAATTTAGATCTATGTGCCCAGTTTTACAACAATCTGGTTAAGATTGATGACCTGACCTATTCCACTAGAGTTGGTGGGAAGGACTTTCAGTTTTCCCACTCTATTGTATGATAGCTTAGGACTTAGAAGATATGCTTCTCCATTTTGGGGAGGAGAGATTACCTACAATCACTGACTTTAGGTCACTCTTACTCAGGGTATAGGACTATATTTTATATCGAGATCTGACCACTTGTATTCTACCGATCATATCTCGCGATGTTGCGATGATGTGGCTATCTCATTCATTCTTCCTGTATGCATTATGCCAACGCCTTGATATCGACATTGCATTACACATATTCCATAATGTCATTCATGCATTTAGTCTCATCACTAGGTTACAGGTTCACATCCCATATTGTCACATTCTGGCATACATATTCTCATTCATAAGGGTAGATATGACACAGGGTACGACCACTCTCCTTAGCGCATATGACAAGATTGGTCAGCGTTAATTTACATTAGTTCATATAGACATTACTGTTCAAGGGGGACTAGCTTGGAGAGTGGGACCACAACCAGATATACCAGGCAGGGATGAGGATGAGTTTCCACCCATTGTTCCCGACGAGGGAGAGGAGTTGCTAGCCTTTACGATCGAGGAGCTTTATGGATGCCTTATGACTCTTACCTAGCCCTCGACTTCGCTATCTGTCGAGGACCGACTGGCTTGACTCGAGGAGTCCTACTCACAGCTTCGATAGTCAATGTCGAAAGGTTCAGCGCCATTCGGGGAGAGATGACTACCAGCTTCTCCGCTCTCCGGGAGGAGAAGACGACTGCTTCCAGCAGATCCTACGGACTGTGCGAGCACTTGAGAAGCCTCCACCACCTCCAGCTAATGATGATCAACTCTGACTTTATTCATTATACAGTGCATGTTTTGGATTCTATGAATGCTTGGACATATATTGTTTACCACTCTTTTGTTAGTTAGAGCCCTAGAGCCAATCATTTGATGATTGTATTATGGACTTGTTATAT
>JBBMJZ010382418.1:0-15946 GCA_037833815.1 Zingiber zerumbet
GATTGTTTTATACTTGTACTTAAATATAATATTTGATGTAATAATTGCTTTCATTACTTATTTGTTTGGTTTGCCCAAACCTTAATTCATGTTGATGTACATCAAAAAGGAAGAGATTGTAAGTACCACAGGATAATTTTAATGTAGTCAACCGAGTTAAGTTATGTCATGTATGTATCTAATGTCTTGTGTCAAAGTGTGTAGAGACTTAGGAACACAAGAATTCTTGATGTGATCCTAAGTCTCTACACACTTAGACATAAGAAGTAGAGTGAAAGATGCAGTGAGCGATAAGGATGGTACGGGAAGCGATCGACAGACTCGATGCATCTGAATGACGAGAATTTGTAGAAGAGTACACCGGTGGAGCGAGAAGGACACACGCGGAGCGTCCGAGGGATGAGAAGGAAAGGAGGAAGACTTCTTAAGGAGAAGGCCAGAGTTGGATTCGAGTTAGCTCAACTCTGGACGAGCAGACCATCACCCAAGCGAGCGGAACAAAGAATAGCCAATGTTGAAATTGACCATTCAGATGAACAGTACTTGAGATGCCTCAGATGGGGTTGGAGATGCCTCGGATGAACAATGCTAGAGGTGCCTCAGTTATGACTTGAAGCTCCTCAGATGAATAGTAGCTAAGGTACCTTAGATCACTTTGAAGGCTCCTCTAACTCAACAGAGTCATTGAAGAGCCATTGCATACGTGAATAAAACTTCATCCATTGAGGGTGCCCTGGATGACATTAAAGGTGCCTCTAAACCATGTCAGCATAACGATAACTTTGCCCAAAATGTTATAAATAGCACCCTAGAGCTAGGAGTTCAATAACACAAAATAGTATTTGTTGGATCGAAAAGAATTTAGATATCTTCACAGTTGTATGATATTGTCCACTTTGGGTCTAGACCCTCATGGTTTTGCTCTTGGGCTCTACCCAAAATGTCTCATGCCAATGGAGATATCTTTCTCTTATAAACTCATGATCTTTCCCATGTGTTTTCAATGTAGGACTATGTTTGCAACCTTACAACCCCAACAGTAACTTCACAACCAGCCCACACTAGTTCATTTGTAGCACTCAACACTTTTTGAAATTGGCGATATGCTTCATTATTCGTATTTTCATCAATACCTAGTACTTTCCACCTCCACTAATGGTGATGTATAAGTAGTAAACATTTGTTCAACTATTAGAGGACAAATAAAACTTGCACCACTCGATTTGGGAATGAAATTCTGACTCGCTGCATCAATTACTATATTCTGATATAGATTTAATTGATCATAATAACTTTAATTCCCACTATCTAAGACTTGTATATTTCATCCATAATTCGCAATAGATAAGAACGGTTCACCATGACATGTCTAATTATAGTAATTCAGGATAAAACCAAATCTAAGATGTTCTCGAACTATATCACACTGTAAAAATTTACCATTATGACACTTTCTGTATAGACATCTTATCTTATCTTATCTCCATCCATATACTCAACATTACTATAAGTAAAATCTAAAAATTATTCTAACCCAAGTTTAAACTCATCAGCTAAATCCCGATATTCAAATAAGTACCTTTTATACCTCCAACTCCATTTTTTCTATTTCCAATTTATTAACATATTAATTAAAATATTTACAAATAAAAACTAGCTAGTACCTCATCAACAACTTATATCATAATGATAATGAATTGTTATATATATATATATATATATATATATATATATATGTTCAGTCAACATCTGCTATCAATAAATAATAATTAATATAAATATACCTAAAACACGTCACCAAGAATGAGTGTCCTGAAAAAAGTTCACACCGACAGTGAACATCCACTATCAATAAATAATAATTAATGTAAATATACCTAAAACATGTCACCAAAAATGAGTGTCTTGAAATACTTAAAAGTTCACACCAACTAGAGAGACCTATATATATATATATACCAGCTTTATCTTAGTGCTCGACCAACCTCAGCTCAGCAGCCTTCTAGCCTAAGCTCAATAGCCTGCCAGCATCAGCCTGGCTAAGAAATTCACATAGTAATAGGCCAGCCTCAACGGTCGACTACGAAATTTGCTTGGTGGTCGACCAACCTTAGCGACGGACCAGCCTCAACTCAACCAACCTCAGCGGCCGACCAGCTGGCCAGCCGACCTCCTCTCAGTTGGTTGGCCATCCTCCTCGCAACCAGTTAGCCTCCTCGTGGCCAGCCTGAGCTAGTGCCTGAGGTTATGACTAGCGGTTGTTGCACCTCGCGGCCATGACTAGCAGTCGCCACACCTTGCCACCGATAGATTTGGCCAGTGAGGGAAGGGGAAATGAGAGGGGAGGGGAAAGGAGAGGGGAGGAAGCTTACTGCCACATCTCTCCAAGCTCTCGCTTGTCTCTGCCACCATCGCCAAATTAGGAGGATTGAGAGCTGAAAGGTTAAGTTAGGGTTTTTGGTGATGAATTAAAGTTCATCGCCAAGTTCGTCGTTAATTTGGAGACGAATCCAAAATTCATCGTCATTGCCATTTTGGCAACGAAATTCATATTCATCAAATTTGAAATCCCGCTTGATTAACAAATTTGGCAAATATCTTTATATTTGGCGACGAATTCTATAATCATCACCAAATTTGAAATCTTGCCTGATCTTTAAACTTGACGAAGATCTTTAAATTTAGTGGTGAAGATTCAATTGGTTACTAAATTGGCTACGAATTTGAGATTCTTTGCCAATTTGACAACGAATTATATCTTCGTTGTAAATTTATGACAAATTTAGCAATGAATTTATTGCTAACGATGAATTTTGCAATGAAATAGTTTTGTTGCTAATTTAGAGACAATTTATTTATTGTAAAGTTCGTTGCTAATTTACAATGATTACTTTATTTGTCGTAAATTTCGTTGATAATTTATAACTAATTTTTTTCGTTGCTAAAATTCATCACTAAATTAATATTTTTAATAGTGTTTCTTACTCGAAGTACTCGTTGGCTTGACACTCAATTAAATTAACCAAAGTAATTAAGTCTTTTTAATAGCTCAAGCAGTTTATCTTTTCCTATTTTATAGCTTAAGATTATCCGTTCAAATTATCTTGACTTTATAAATTTAAAGTTGAATTTTATAATTTTAATTTAAACTATATTTCCATATTTCCGACCAAGATTCTCCAATATTATTTTTAAAAAAAAAATGTTTGACTTAAATACCATCGAGTGGAACATTAGCATATGCCAACCATCCTCTTGAAACGTAGAAAGTGATGGTTGCTATTGTATGTTTTTTTCCTGTTACTTTTCTATATATCACCATGCATGTCTTTACACTCTTACCTCGTAACAATATCCATGGAGCCTGAAAATGCTCGGCAACATATATATAGATCAGGGACAACCTACCGGGGGTAACAATATCCGAGATGATATGGAGTGGGAGTTGCTGTAATGAGGTCGTCGGGTCAAAATTCAGTAGCAGCGGGAGAATAAATCCCCTATCCCTGTATCTTATCCGGTCCGCCTCATACTAACTCGGATGCTGCAATTTACCTCCCTCATAATGATCATGGGTCCGATCGGTGAGAGCCCTGGGGGTGAGGATTTTACCTTTTGCTGCAAAGGAACAACCTACCGGGGGCATTGCACAGCGGTAAGGTATTTCGGTAACAAATTCCACCTAAAAAAATTCATCTACCGTAGAATTATAAACAGTGAACATCCGACGGCGTCGAGTACATGACCCGAGAAAACTTTCATATATCATCATATTTACTGAAAGATCGACCAGCAGCATCCACACAAATGGCACGACGTACCGTTTTCATGCACGGCTTCTGGTTTACAGTAGCCGTTGGATTCGGACACTCTACCTCCATCCACCGTCCACCAGTTAGTCGGCCTTCCCTGATGGATCCAATGTCCGTGTCTTCGAATACCTTCCAGAGTCTTCCGCGCGCCCACGCCGACCCTCTTCCAGAGTCTTCTGAGAATAAGATTTAACCACGATTAATATAAAATGATTACCATTAAAAGTATTCTCAATAATATTGAAAAAATAATTGATTATTCCTAAGCAAGTTTAGTGTTCAGTTCATTTATTTTCATTCAATAATAAAAAAAATCTATAAAATAAATAAATTTTAATATTAATAAATTTGGTTTGTTAATGTTAAGGAATAATTTATGAATAAGTTTATTTATTAATTTGTATAAATTTTAATTTTATTACTTTTTATTTTTTAATATAAAATATATTATTTTATAATTTTAAATTATTTATAATATATTAAAAATAATATAAATTCTATTAGATAAATATTCAATCTAATTTATAAAGATAATAATAGTGTTAATCGAACTCAATAAATATCTAAAATGCATCTTCAGCACAATGAGATTTTTGATACTCATTTACACCTCTAACATGATGATGTCATAATAAAAAATTAATATTTTAATTTTTTTTTTATACAAAGCTAATAAATATTAAGTTTTGCAAAATTTATATTTAACCATTTTTATATCAGCCTTTCTATAAATTTTGATATGGAATATATATATATATATATATTAAATTTTTTCTATTTTAAAAAATATTATCGAATTAGAAGTGACTCGGAGCTTCCAATAATTTTATCAATTTTTGTCTCGTTAAGTACCTTGAGGACGAGATTAATTGGACCAACTGAAACATCGATCAGCAAATAACTCCACACAGATACCGCCACGTACCCGCCCTCAAGGCATCTGGTTTACAGTAGCCGTTGGATTCGGACGCTGTTTCTCTGTTCTTCGAATTCCTTCCAGAGTCTTCCGCGCAACCACGCCGACCTTGTTCGTTCCCAATAAAACCATCACCTTATCGCTTTGCCTCCTTCGTCCAACGGTGAGTCCTCTCCGCTAATCTGCACTCCGGAAGCTCTCTCCCCACGGATTAGGGTTTTGCCTTGTTGATTTCAATTTCTAATTCCACCTACTATGGCGACCTCGTGTGCGCAAATCCACGTCCTTGGCTCCTCCGGCGTTTTCCCCTCTTCTCGGATGCCATCCTCCCGTTTTCCTGCTTCCAGTTCCCTCTTTTTTGGCCTCCGCCGGCCGAGTGTAGTTCGTCTGTCAGGGCGACGGGGCCATGGGTCGGGCTACAGGCCTTTGCGGGTGGCGTGCGAAAAGGTGGTTGGGATCGATCTCGGCACCACCAATTCGGCCGTCGCCGCGATGGAGGGTGGGAAGCCAACCATTGTGACCAACGCCGAGGGACAGCGGACTACGCCGTCTGTCGTGGCCTACACGAAGAACGGCGACAGGTTGGTCGGGCAGATTGCCAAGCGCCAGGCAGTGGTCAACCCCGAGAATACATTCTTTTCGGTGAAGAGGTTCATTGGACGGAAGATGTCTGAAGTGGACGAGGAGGCAAAGCAAGTTTCCTATAGGGTTCTGAGAGATGAGAATGGCAATGTTAAGCTTGATTGCCCTGCCATCGGCAAACAATTTGCTGCTGAAGAGATCTCGGCTCAGGTAATTTATATGGTCGTTTTTTTTTTTGAGTAGTTTACTAACTTGAATGGTAGAATTTCTGTCTACTAATTATATACTGGCTGAAATTGACGTACATGCACAAGTTGTTTTCCTGTTATATCAAGAGATTAATCTTTGCCTTTTCCCGTGCTAAGGTCTTAAGATCATATGATTCACCGTCAATTAAGTTTTAAAAAATAATTGTTCCTACTTTGTAATGATGGGTTGCAAAGAATGCTTGCTACTTTCAGGCTATTATGCCCCTTAAAATGAATTTTACAATTGTTGCCAATATTTGTTGTTAATTTAATACTTTTGTTAAGAATAGCTCATGATTTTAGTATTCTGATTGGTAAATCTTTAGACTAAATTGAATTTTCTATTTGGGCCTTAATTGTTGAGATCTCTCTCCACCGTGTTCAGGTTTTAAGAAAGCTGGTGGATGATGCGTCCAAGTTTTTGAATGATAAGGTTACGAAAGCTGTGGTTACTGTTCCTGCTTACTTCAATGACTCTCAAAGAACAGCTACAAAGGATGCTGGTCGTATTGCTGGTTTAGAAGTCCTTCGTATCATTAACGAGCCAACAGCTGCCTCATTAGCTTATGGATTTGAAAAGAAGAATAATGAAACAATTTTGGTATTTGATTTGGGAGGTGGAACTTTTGATGTTTCAGGTAATAGGATTTATATGCAGTCATTTCTTGTTGGTTTTGTGTCACTGCTTACTGCGCCAACTTTTGGCACTAGACTTGATCAGACATCTATTATTTGAACAGTCTGGAATTTTTTATAACATTGTATGGATATGTAAAGTCTCTATATTACACCTTTATAGGATATGAATATGGTATCTGTGTTATAGGTAGCAAATTAGCAATATTAGCCTTTTATTTTTACCTTTTTGGTAATTGTACTGGATTTTACCTGATTGATGTAATAATAGGGGTTATGATAACTGGAAATTTGGTTGACACATGACATAATATATGCTTCATTTGGTTTCTATTCAGACTATCTTCCTTGTTGACAATACAATATTCATAGTTGTATTACATAAGATTAATAGGATCAGATTAGATGGTCATGAGTAAGTTTAAATAATTGATTTGAAAGATTGAATAGGGCATGAAGTGGTATCAGCTTCTATGAAATTTTCATTTCTTATGAAAAAATTTACAATAGAAGCATTGTCTTTCATACAGAAGCTCGGCTCCACCTGGTCAAGACATCATGCTGGTCCCAAACAGCTTTTTCTTTTGCTTAAATATAGGATCTAGAATTTGTCAAGACAAATGGTTTTTTTTCTTCATAAAAGAAATTAGTGTTTTGTTTACTTGGATGGTCCCAAACAGCTTTTTCTTTTGCTTAAATATTGGGTCTAGAATTTGTCAAGACGAAATGGTTTTTTTCTTCATAAAAGAAATTAGTGTTTTGTTTACTTGGATGGGAGTATGAAACAAAAGAAAGGAAAGAAGATAAAAACATTAATTTTTCTTGCTTGCTTGGGAGAAAATAAGGTGGAAGGAATCCAATTTTTCATCTAATACCTCTGTGTTAGTTCCTCTCAGGCATAAATGGAGTGAACTGATTTTTATTGAATAAACATAAATAAGTATTTAATATTTTATCTTTTCCTTGCATTCCATTCAAGTAAATAAGTAGAGTTATATAGAATGGAAATAAGATATTTCAATTCATTTCTTTTCTTTTCCTTCCACTTAAACTAAGCAATAGTAGAACTTGTTCATAAGATTATATAATTTCCTGCTGAGGCTGAAGATTGATATTCAGATCCTTTTACTGGGTGTTTTATATGATGGATAGGGCATGGAGGAGAAGAATACATCTAATGATTGAGAAACCCAAACATACAAGTGAGAAGTGATAGCTAGTGATGAGAGAGAGAGTGAGAGAGAGAGAGAGATGTTGAACTAGGTAACATCGAACTTGGGGACTGGTCCGGTCCCACGAAAGTTTTCCACTGGCCGCTAGGGTAAATCGGGAAGCGGTCGCGGCTGGTAGCCCAGCATCCTGTAGTTGTGCGACTCATTTGGAAGAAAAATCCCTTGGTGACAACTTAGTTCCCTTCTACTGCATCGTAGCCTGAGGGGTGAGAGAGAGAGAGAGAGAGAGAGAGAGCTTTGATGAGATTTTTACTTGAATGGTCTTACCGATATTATATTGGACAAGTCAAACAACTGGTGCTTATGGATTTCATTCAATATTTTAAAGCATTGAAATTTATTTTGGTCTATTTTTTTTCACTCTTCACTACATATTTCCACATTCATTTCAGAAACTCTTCACTACATATTTCCACATTCATTTCAGAAGCTAGAAATTCAGACTTCCATTACTCTGTATACCATTTTGTTCTGTTTTGTTAAGCATGTGATTGTTCGTGTTCATGTGATTCATGCACTTCTCAGCATATGCTAACTTCAGTTATCCAATTATATGGCAGTTCTTGAGGTTGGAGATGGTGTTTTTGAGGTGCTCTCAACATCTGGTGACACACATCTTGGTGGTGATGACTTTGACAAGGTTGGTTTTTCCATATGTTTAACTCTACATCATTTCTTATATATTTGTTATTAAATGCTGTACTTTTTGCCATTTGCTCCTGCTCTACAGTTCAGGGTGTTATCATTGTGCCTATAGATGCTATTGGTAATGAAAATTGTTGCAGTTATGACATTTTGTTATTTCCTAACCATTTTGTCCAATTGTTTGAATTACATGCAATTGATTCTGCCAATAAAATTCTTAAATATCTTGTATTTCTGTTTACACTTCTTGTTCAGCCAACTGATTGAATTGTCTAATTATAATTATTTCGTACTGTGGTTAGGTTGCCTTGTAGACTGACTAAATTAATTTACTCATGTTGCTTGCCTTATGGTCACCACCTCTCATAGCTCTTAAACAGCCTCCTCCTCTCCTCCTCCTCTCTCCTCTCCTCCCCTCTTCTTCTTGTTCGGCGTTGCGGTGGTTAAAACATGGGGTGTTGCCATATAAGGTCTTGGGGTCGAAACTCGGTGTGTCCGAGAATGCCTCCACCATGCCTTGGCCATCCACACTAATAGCTAGTCGCCACCCTTGATTTATTTCCTCCGTGTTTTACAACTTCCGTGTTGGTCTTGAACAGGTTGGCAGGGGCGCTAGAGGCGAGCGAATCACCTTTTGCCACATCTTAAACAACCTCTTCTTTATTAAACCTAAATCCAGCCATTTCAGTAGCTTGTACTGCTTATAGGGATAAGTTCTGGAATGTGCTTTTTAAGTTCAATACATAAGATGTTCATGCAGTAGTTCCTGAAAGATGTGATCTAGACAGTATGCATCACCTTCAGAATCTTTATGCAGCTAATAAACACTTGCTGACTTGCTGGACTTCTGGATTACATGCATATAACATATCCAATTCGAATCATGTTTTATGTTAATTCATTTATTTTAATAGTATGTACCATACTCCTACTTTAGTGCTAATGTAACTTATGTTGGACCAGAGAGTTGTTGACTGGCTTGCTGCTGATTTCAAGAGAAATGAAGGAATTGAGCTTTTGAAAGACAAGCAAGCCCTTCAAAGATTAACTGAAACTGCAGAAAAAGCTAAGATGGAATTGTCCTCCTTGACTCAAACAAACATTAGGTTAGTTTCTCTTCCATCTTTACCTCACCATGACTGACTATAATACCTTTCTAATATGATTATGTAATTCTTCTTTCTCCAGTTTACCCTTTATCACAGCCACTGCTGATGGTCCCAAGCACATAGAGACAACACTTACAAGGGCCAAGTTTGAGGAACTATGTTCAGACCTTCTTGATAGGTATGCCAGAACCTAGTTACTTGTGTACTATAGTCGGATATGAGACAAGGCAGTTTAAAGACATTGCAGGATTGTTTTTGTTTGAGCTTTTTATGATATAGAAAGTTAAACGATCCGATAGATTCATCTTTTCAATAGTGACGTGATGTTTTACATTTTATTGTACTTATGCGTGATTTCTTTTGGTTTTTTGTTTGCCACTCACTAATTTTTTCATTTTTTTCTTATATCAGGCTTAGAACCCCTGTTGATAGTGCCTTGAAAGATGCAAAGCTTTCATTTAAGGACATAGATGAGATAATCCTTGTTGGTGGATCAACTCGTATCCCAGCAGTCCAAGAGCTTGTGAAGAAGCTGACTGGGAAGGAGCCCAATGTGACTGTCAATCCTGATGAGGTTGTTGCTCTTGGTGCTGCAGTGCAGGTTTGTCCTTGTTTTTTACACTCTTATGCTTACTACTAAACTTTCTTGTGGATGTTGAACTAAAGGACAATTCAGGGCTTGGAATCCTAGTACTTGAAACTTCTGAATGCATGAGCAATGGCAACTATCATAGCAATGATGCAAAACTTTAGATTGTGTGATTATTATGAATGTACCAATTTAACGACCAAGATGTTTATATGCATTTGAGTTCCACTGTTTTAAAAGTCTGTTTATGCAACCTTGTATGCTCTCAAATTCACACGTGAAATGCTTTTCCACATATTTCCCTCTTATCAATAATGCACTAACATATTCATTTAGTTTTCAAGCGACGCTTTTAACCAACTATTTTACTAGTTGATTGAATAACAAAAGGAGTTTGTGTTAAATTTAATAACAAAATGTTCGTGAACTAATTGATTTTCTCAAACAAATAAGTTCATGAACATCCACTGGATAATGCGCTGATTATGACAAATTGAATGATGATTTGCTTATTTACCAATTCTATACACCAATTTTTAATGATGTTTTTTTGTATTGGCACTACTTGTCTTGCCTTCTGTTTTGTTAACTTGTGTTCTCATTTTATTGTCTCTTGCACTTGCACATGTAGGCTGGAGTTTTATCCGGCGATGTTAGTGACATTGTGCTTCTCGATGTCACCCCACTGTCGCTTGGTTTGGAAACACTGGGTGGAGTAATGACAAAGATCATTCCAAGGAACACCACATTGCCCACATCCAAATCGGAAGTCTTCTCTACAGCAGCTGATGGTCAGACTAGTGTTGAGATAAATGTTCTTCAGGGAGAAAGAGAATTTGTGAGAGACAACAAGTCACTCGGCAGTTTCCGACTTGATGGAATCCCTCCTGCACCACGAGGTGTTCCCCAGATTGAAGTGAAGTTTGACATTGATGCCAATGGAATTCTGTCCGTCACTGCTGTGGACAAGGGCACCGGAAAGAAGCAAGACATCACCATCACTGGAGCTAGTACATTACCTAGCAATGAGGTAAGATCTTCCAGTGCATTTAACTAATTTTCATAAATCTGAAGAAGCTTTCAGCCTCACTTCTAGTGTTCATTGCCTTGCTAGAGTTTAATTCATACTGCAATATATGGATATGTGCAGGTGGAAAGAATGGTGAAGGAGGCCGAAAAGTTTGCGAAAGAAGACAAGGAAAAGAGGGATGCCATTGACACGAAGAACCAGTCTGAGTCTGTGATTTATCAGACTGAGAAGCAACTCAAGGAACTTGGAGAGAAGGTACCTGCAGCTGTCAAGGAGAAGGTTGAAGCAAAACTCAAGGATCTCAAAGATGCTGTTGCAAGTGAATCTTCTCAGGGCATGAAGGATGCGATGGCTGCCCTGAACCAGGAGGTGATGCAGCTCGGCCAATCACTCTATAATCAACCAGGTGCAGCTGGCGCTGGTCCTGCTCCTGGAGCTGATAGTGACTCTGCAACATCATCTTCCAAGGGGTCCGATAATGGTGATGTAATTGATGCCGACTTCACCGATAGCCAATAAAAATGGTTGGGAAGAATCACAAGCACAGTGGAATGACGTTTAGTAGGATTCAAAATTTTCAAAAATCCATGTGGTTTTTATATGTGGAAGAGCAACGCTAGAAACACTCAGGGCTAAACACATGGGATGTTTGCTAACCAAACCTGTTAGTTTGGGCACTTGATATGCCCCTGGAAAAGTCGAATTGAGGATTTACTTAGCTTTCAGAGGAAAGTTGCATGCAATTGCGCTCTCTTTTGCATGTTGGAAATATCGTATTTAGTAATGTTTTGAAAGCAAGATGATTTGCGTGGTGATACATTGTATGTGCCTACTACTTGACTTCCTCCAAACTGTTTGGATCTTTTAGCCAATCTAAAAGCCAACTTCCTATGTCACATGATGCCATGGAATTAAGAAGTTAGTTAATAGGAATCTGGATTTTTGGTGTTACTATAAGCAATACCACATATGAGGAATGATATGCAAGATTTTTTGTTGATATGAGAGAGAAAAAAATAATAATAATTCTAGTTAGATTTATGGATTATTTTTGGGTTGATCGGTTCAGTGGAAGTTTTTTACCGTCTATCAGGGTAAATTGAGAAGGGTACGTGGTAGCTAGTTTAGAAGTCTAATATCTTTTAGTTTAGAAGTCTAATATCTTTTAGTTGCTCCTCGTGTTGACAGCTGATTGCACAATTAAGTTCCAAGGCAATGTTGGTTTTACTCGTCCAGGTTTGGCAGGAGAAGAAAGAAAGTACTGATTTCGAGGTTCTCCCTCATTTAACTAATATCCAATGTTATTTTTTGTTATTATTTCGGCTGCATATTTGACATTAGTAATTGCATATGCTCACTCGTACTACTAACATTAAATTTCTTGTTTGCGTTTGTACGGGACTCAATGAATTTGGGATGTCACCATCTATAACGACGGGTATGAATCAACAATAGATAAGGATGGAAATTTCATCGAAATGAATAGGTGGACTAAAAAGCAAAAGTACATGGCCAATAAAAGTAGGCAAATAAAAATGAGCCAAGAATTTATAAAATAACCTCATTTAACTACATAAGAGTATATGTTACTCGAAAATAGTAGATAGAATCTCAAATGGACTCAAATTACCACATTCAAGATGAAAGATGGAGTGACTATAGTCCCAATAGACTCAAGGTTCAAACAAACTATTAATGGGATTGTGGCCAACTCACATCAAGTAAGAAATGCCCTCAATGAATTTTGAGAACTCTGCTCTAGCCATTGATGGTGGTTATTAGAGGATATGTTTAAAACTACGGAACTTCATTTTTTTTTATACTAGGTAGTCAAATCTTATAACCTGACTAATTCTAAGATAGATAGTTATACCTTACATTCTATCCATCAAGTAAATCTAGAAAACGCAGCTCCTAACGTGACACCCATGCACACTAGTAGTTTAATCGTTGCAAATGCACCTTACGTGGAAATCGAACACTCACCGTGTGGGAGAAATACCTAGCATGTTGCCACCACTCCACACCCTTGGGGGGAAAAGCAACGATAGAACTTTGATAGCCCACATGGTGAATAACAATGAAAAGGAACAAGAAGTTAAGAAGATGCTAGAGGATAAAGGAAGTCAAGAAAAAACAAGGCCATTAAGGAGAAATCACTTAGCTCTTATGGGAATAGGCAACTTGTGGATGAATGAATAATGATGAGGAAGAGTCTAGCAATAGCTAAGAGGGAGGACCAACCAAAATCAATAATAAAGTAAACTCATTCTAGATGAATTATTTGGTGCTATTTCTAACTCAATAAGTTTATTGAATAAGATTATGACTATGAAAAAGGCCTATAGAAAGGAATCAAAAGCTCTTTAAGGCCCAAACTAGCTTACCTCCATCTTTTAGTAAAGGCCTTGATTAATCTCGGATTGAAAAGCATGAAGTTGAAAATGGACAATTAAGGTCACAAGTGGAAGGGTTGAAGAAAGCCCTAAAAAACAAAAATAAAAAATAAAAAAAAATCTCCAATGGCTCTAGATACATTGATATGATCATTAGGATCTACATGGTGAATTCTAAAGCCCTAGTATTCTATATTGGTCTTAGGTAACACCAATGAATGAGGGAAAAATGGTTAGTTCCTTTCTTATTAGTTGGTGTATCAACTAGGCTCTCCTCATGCTAAGCAAGTATTTTACTTATTTCATGTTTGTAATTACTTAAGGAGGATCCTTAAGTTATTTGATTGACTTTCATGCTACATTCAGTACATAAATTAGCACATATCATACTTGATTTCATATGATAAATTGTTATGTATATTGATTGATTTGAGTGCTTAGATGTAAATTTATCATGATAACTTGTTTGTTAGGCACATAGTCATATATATATTTGCCACATTTATTACATAAATTAGCATTGTGTATCATTACAATTATGGAAACATCAAAATTGTCAAATCATACCTTAGGGCACCTGCAATGGGGATTTATAACATGGGGTTTATGCTATAAATCCCATATTATAAACATCACCCCCACCACATAGGTGGAGTTTATATTTTTTTTCTATAAATTGCTTTAAAATCTTAGGATCAATTTATTATTTTTTTTTAAAAAAAAAAATTATAAAGAGAGTTTATGCTCTCCCTCTTGATGCACGCGTGAGGGCAATATACAACAAGGACCAACTGCCCTATTTAATGTTTTTTTTGTTTATTTATATTTTTTAAACATTTGTTTATTTTTATGTAATTATTATTTTTACATAAATAAATGTATAAAATTTAAAATACTAATATATTTAAAATTATTAAATTCAAATATTAATTAATATTATATATAGTAAATGAAATTATAAATAAAGATAAGTAAAAAATATAAATAAAAATAAGTAAATTGATAATGGGATCATAAAAAAAGTTAATAGAGAGGTTTATGATAGTGGTGAGAAATTTTTAAAAGAAGTAAAGTTTTAACTTTTGATGTGACAGTAATATGGTCTTTAGACAAACTTAATTTATTAGCAATTTATATTAGTATGATACCGTTAACAATTCTAAACCATTCCTACTTTATCTTAAAATCATTGCAAATAATATATTTGCATATATATAGAATGACAAAATATTCAAAATTTTATAATTTGTATTTTTTTAAAAAAAATTAATGTATTTATGAATTTCAACACCTAGTTATTACCGAAATCTAGCCAGCTAGATGTGTATTCCAGTCGATTGGAATGATAATACTAGCTTCAATATGAGTGTTTCATGACTATTATGTCAAATTTCATGATTATATAATTAATGTCCTCTCGGGGTGGGATGGTACGATAGTTATGGTATAAGGTATTGTCACATGAAGTCTTATGGTCAAAACTCGACGCGTCTAAGTATGCCTTTCCACATGCCTTGACACCTACACTAATGACTAGTAGCTAACTGTGATTTACTTCCTCTATATTAGTCTAGAGACGGATTAGCGGGGGTACTAAGGACAAGCTAATCGTCTTTTGCCATATGATTATAATAATTAATGATATTGTTAAATTTCATAATAACATACTTAGACTTTATAGGGACACTAAAAAAAATTATTATTTAGCGATGAAAATTTTTTGTCGGTAATTTACTATAAATTCTATAAGACAAATCTAGGATTTGCCATTGAATTTGTGATGACTCTAGGATTTATTGCTGAATTTGCAATGAATCTAAGATTCATCATAGAATTTAAAATTTTTTTATATAAATTTAGACTTTCTAAAGTTGGTTGACATACCTAGAGATCTTAGAATGACATAAAACTAATTTCTATGAGTTCCTATAAATCTCTTGATTATATAAATACCCTCAAATATTAATTTTACCTAATATATTGAGATCAGTGTTTTTTAAAACATGATTAAAATTTTTTGGACACATTCACATTCAAAAAAAAATCATCTATTAGGTAAAATTTGTGTTTGAGAATATTTATAAAATTAGAAGATCTATAGGAACACGTAGGAGCTACTTTCATGTCATTCCGGTCTCTCTAGGTACCACAACTGGCTTCAAAAAATTTAAATTTATATATAAAAATATTTGACAATTCTGCTATGAATTCTAAATTTGTCATAGAATGTTAATTTTTGTATTAAAAAAATAAACTTTTTGAAGTCGTTTAGGTACCTAGAGAGCTCATAATGAAATGAAATAAGTTCCTATAAATCCCCTGTTTATATAAATGATCTCAAATAATCATTTGACCTAATATATTTTTCTTCCATTGCTAAATCAATTACGTACACTTAAGACTTAGCAAAATTCCTATAAGGAGTTATGAAATTAACAGGTTAGACTTATTTTGAAATTTACAAAGTTAGTTGATGGACTTAGAGAGGTCAGAATGACATGAAACCAATTCCTATGTATTTCAATAAATCTCTTAATTATATAAATGCCCTCAAATATTAATTTTACTAAATATATTGCGATTAGTGATTTTTTGAAGGTGATTAACAAATTTTGAACACATTCACGTTTAAAAATCATCAAACATTTATAACATGTAAAAAAAATTGAATTTTGGCACATAGAATTATCATCTAGGTATATACTGTACGATTGAAAGTGCTAGAGGGTTGGGGGGGGGGGTGAATAGCGC
>JBBMJZ010382424.1:0-15946 GCA_037833815.1 Zingiber zerumbet
GGCTCGGGTACTGTTCACCCGAGGCTTTTTGTGCTCTTCTTGCCCTGCAAAGCATGTTAGTCCAATAAACCAAATAATAACCTGTAAGACTAGTGTTAGTACAATAATACTGAGTAGTGATTATATCATGTCTCCCTGATACCATGATTTAGTTAAGGTCTCAGTTTAGGGATCTGAAATGGATCTAAATTGAATCGATGCCTACTGTCCCTCAACCGGGACACGTCCTCACCAAGTTACGCTCCTCCAGTGACTTACCTTTACTTACCAACTTGCAGTCGGTTGACTAGCCTCATGACCCACCGGGTCTTCATGCCAGTTGTCAGGTCCGCAGACCCAACTAAAATTTTACCATTTGTCGGGTCCCGCCGACCCAATCAAATTTTCCGTCAGATATCATGTCAGCCCATTGATCTATCTGGGCTTCACGCCAGCTATCTAGTCTCGCGAACCTAGCTGGATTTTAGCCTAGTGTCAGATTCTTCAGACCTGTCAACTCCTGTACACTTGGTAAAGTAGATAACAAAGACATTTAACTTAACTCACTTGTCATTTATTAAAACCTGAGTTAGATCGTTAGTACAAACTGCACCAACAGATCGGGTAGACCGGGAGCAGAAAGATCTAGTAGGTCCTTTCTAATGAATATTACGAAATTTGTCCTTTCTAATGAATTCATCATCATGAACTTCAAAACTTATCAAAATTATCATAAGCATTTAAAGTAAAAAAAAAAATTATGACATCGTCTTAATTCTATATAAATCTATCACAAACAGGTCATCGTCTGTGTATTATTATCGTCGTTGTATTACTTGAGCTTTATTCTAGTCTACACCCTACTAATTAAGTCAGTTCGTAAGACAAGCCTACTCTATTGGTTTTGTAATTTGTCGTAGACGACTCTTAAATCGACTTTTCAATGTTGTCTAATATATGCAAAATTAATTATGATAATGATTAAGTGGAATCTTTTAAGTGTTTCAAATTGGGTGGTAACATTTATAATTTTTATATTTCTAGAGAAATAACATTTAAGCAAAGTTGAACTTTGGCCACTACATGATTATTATCAAACACAACTAACAGCATCACGGAGTAAAATGATAAGTTTGAGGGCGTAAAATGATAAGTTTATGATTTCATTGGGTGCTACTTTGAATATGTTAAAACTATAAGATTTGAAATAAAATATTTCCTAACTTTATGGGGCCGACCGCGAAGAATGGAGTCCATAACTGCTATTTAAGCATCGAGTGAACCCTAAACCCCTTTCTAGTTCTCGACTGGTTTCTCCTCGGACGCGGGGACCCATGGCTGCTTCTGTGATACTTCGAGCTGTGACGCGCCGCAATCCGTCGACGCCCTTCCTCTCCTCCCCCCTCGGATCCGTACGCTCTCTTTTGATTATTGGATGGTTGCTTCCGAATTTCCTTTTTTTTGTGAGAAAAGTGTTTTCTCGGCATATGTTTGGGAGTCAGACAACAGGTTCTTCTTTTGTCTTTGTGTTATTTTAGGGGCATATGATCTATTCATTTGGTTTAGGTATGAAATGAAAAACCAAGCAAACAAAATTTATTCATTAATGTTAAAGTTCAAGCCTTTGTTCCTTGTTCTGGTGGATTATGAAACAGTTAGTTGGATAGAGGACTAGCTGTATAGTACAAATTGACGAAGGGGAACAACAAAACAGAAGGCGCCAGTTCTGTGTGGTAATGCAGATATATTGGTTTAGAATATAATGGAGGCAAGAGTTTGTTGGCAGATTGGGGTGTATGATTTCAGATGTAATAGAGACAAGAAGAGCTTGGAGTGCAGTAGTAAACAATGTTGGACATAATATTTCATAGAAAGTTGTAAAGAAAATGAGATAGATGTAAAGAAAATTAATAGCTAATAAATGCAAAACCTTTGTCACAACTATGATCATATATTGCTTTAAGTTATATAGGGCATTCTAAACTTAAATGAAGATCCACGAACACCATACGTTGCTATGAAAATTCACCCTGACGAGAGAAAATAGGTAAAATTAGTGTCAACTCGTAGTGTTAAGTGCAACATACTGTTGGGATCATAAGTGCCTTTGTTACCATTGAATGATGTTGAAGACTACCCTAGCGCTGCTTGTTAGATCTCACGGTTTTGAACTATACACTTGTAGATTAAATTTGATGCCTCAATTGATAAATAATCACCACCACAAATCAATATGATGGATCTTGATAGAATAGTACTAACACTAGAAAAAAAATAACATAACATAATATAAGCCTATGCCCACCAAAAAAATTCAAGTCTATATGATATGAGAGCAAAAGTATAATGAAAATCAAGCAAACTTGTAGCCCACCTTGTACAAGAGGCCCCTCAAAAAACTTTCTAGACTACTCGCCTAACATCAGTGGAAAAAAGTGAAAACTTCACCTCACTTCATTGAGACAAAAAAAGCTTCTTGAAAAGAAAATACTCCCTCTACAAGCCTCTTAACTTCCTATAGCCTCCAAAGCTCTAGAACGCTCCACTACTAAGAAATTTATAGATGAATTTCAACCATTATATTACTATTTTTTTTTAAAAAAAACATATTTAGGGTGTATTTGGCACAATTGAGCCACTCTGGCAAAACATTTAGTATTGAATCAAACCTAATAATCCAACTTTCTGAAATATTGGTCTGCCACTTATTTAGTACTTCGAAGTGATCTTTTACTCTAGATCTTCTAGAGTAGTCTCGCTCCTCTACATACTTGGTTCCACCTTAGTTGAGCTTGTGTGCAATTGACTTAGCTGATAATGTTATTTGACCATTGATGAAGATCCTTTGGATCCCTTTATCTCCCGATAACTTTGCAACCTCTATAAGAAACTCCTTTATTCTGAACAAACCAAACAGTGTAGTTTCCTAGATTAATAACAATGATTTTTTTTTTTTATGAAACAAAAAGTAATAATCAGAGATATTACTTATATATATCTAAGTTTATAACTAGAATATTGTTTGTGATAGATTCATGAATCAGAAAGAATCCAAAAGTAAGATTAATACAGAAGCTAGCAAGGGTGTGCACCACTAAAGGAAGAAAAGGGAAGAGCCTACCTCATAAAATCTAAAAGACAACATATCCTCTTTCTCCAAATGTTTAGAATTTTTTCATTAAATTAGTTTGCGAATTGAGGTCATATAGAAACCTTAGTAAGCCTGTTATTTTTGAAAATAAATAAATAAATAAAACTAGGAATTCTTAGAATCTTAAGAAATTATATAGGGAATTTAGGGCTTAACTGAGTGGTTAAAAAGTTGGTCTAATGAATTTACTTTTAGTATTTTATTTTACTTTTTGATTAGGCAAACAACACAAAGCAAGAAACACACAAATTTACGTAAAAATTCCTAAATGGGTAAAAAACCATAGGCAAAAGAGAAGAATTTATTATGTTGAAATTTGCAGCTTACATCATCACATAGCCATGAGCCTCCAATTACAACGTGTAACCTCAATCCCTCCACCACCACAAATACTTAAAAAAGGAAAAAAAAAAATCATAATTAAAGTTGCACACATACATCACAAATTTGGGTATAAACTCTGATGAAAATATATGCTCATTTGATATAGGCTTGTTTATGAGTTTAAATCAATAAGAACTCAACAGCATTAAAAGTGAATTTAAATGAAATTGGGATACTAAATGTATAGGATGTCTAAATGTCCACCATGCGAAGTGACAAAAGCATGAAAAATTTGAAGCTGAAATATATACATGAGCAGTAACTAGCTAGTCAAAATTACACCTACACTTATAAATTGCCAAATCTTTTCATGATCTAAAAGTTAAATAATTCTTATTAGTATTTTTCTGACATGCATGCAAATATGAAAAAAAAACAACAACAACAATGTCTTACTTATCCCACTAGATTGGGTCAGCTATGCCAATATGAAAAAGAAACATTAAAATGTATCATATATAAATGTGGCAAAATACTTTCATTTATAAAACTATGAAATAGCATATTTACCATTATTAAAATTACAGATGATCTTTCTAAAATATATAAATCACTTATAAGTTAAATGCGCCATCAATTTGAATCAAACTATGATGTTTGGTTAAATTATATGCCTGAAATGCTCTCATAGTCTCATATTAGTCTTGCTGACCATTTACTTTTCCCATTTCATGTTCCTTTTTTATTTCCTTTTGCTCATATTTTTGTGTTAAAATGTCATTTCAAAAATTTGAGATATAATATAATATAATATATTCTTTACAAAATTAATAAAAGATTATATTCGGTGGCACTTTATATAATATAAAGAAGGGCATTGTACAATTATAACCAGGATGATACTGTCCAATGGTCTATGTGCAAAATTTAAGATTTTAATTATCATTGTAACAATGTGACAGCTTTTTCAAGGATAGATATTCAGATTTTCATATTGAATGTTTCCAGCATAAATGAAAACATGTTGATGATATAAGTCTTAACTATACTTTGCAAATGATAGATGTTTCAAGCAGTGACTAACATAAAGGTCTTTAAGCTAGATGTTGCAAAATAGTCTTTATATATTTATTTATTTATTTATTATTTCTGCAGTCATCCGGGAGCAATGGCATACCATCGCTGGGCCACAAGTGGGCTAGCTTGTTCAGACCTTTCAGGCATCAATTTTATGTCTACTTCAATAATGTCATATATTGCATTATGCTATTCTTTCCTTCTTTTCACTAATGTCATGTTTTTAATATAGCTCAAAGCCTGCTGGCAATGATATAATTGGAATTGATTTGGGAACTACAAACTCTTGTGTTGCAGTTATGGAGGGGAAGGTTACACTTTATCCATCTTTTCTATAGTTTCTTCCTTATTTGATCATTTTAAGTTTCTTAAGTTTATGGCAAAGTTATTATCTTGACGCATTCTTATGCAGAATGCTAAAGTCATAGAGAATTCTGAAGGAGCTCGGACCACACCATCAGTTGTGGCTTTTAATCAGAAGGGAGAACTAATCGTTGGAACTCCAGCAAAACGTCAAGCAGTCACCAATCCTACAAACACACTTTTTGGAACCAAGCGTCTGATAGGCCGGCGGTTTGATGATCCTCAGACACAGAAAGAAATGAAGATGGTTCCTTTCAAGATTGTGAAGGCACCCAATGGGGACGCATGGGTGGAAGCTAATGGCCAACAGTATTCTCCCAGCCAGATTGGTGCATTTGTTTTGACAAAGATGAAAGAAACTGCTGAATCTTATCTTGGGAAGTCTGTTTCGAAGGCTGTTATTACCGTTCCTGCATACTTCAATGATGCTCAACGTCAAGCTACAAAAGATGCAGGGAGAATTGCTGGGCTCGATGTGCAAAGAATTATCAATGAACCAACAGCAGCTGCCCTTGCCTATGGGCTGAACAACAAAGAAGGCCTTATTGCAGTCTTCGATCTTGGAGGTGGAACATTTGATGTTTCAATCTTAGAGATATCTAATGGTGTATTTGAGGTATAAGCGTTTTTACCTTCAAAGTTGGTGCTTCCTTTTGTCTTTTATTGATTTCTTAGCATTCACAATTTTGTTTCAAGGTCAAAGCAACAAACGGTGACACTTTCTTAGGTGGTGAGGATTTTGACAATGAGTTAGTTGAATTCTTGGTTGATGAATTCAAGAGATCTGATGCAATAGATCTTTCGAAGGACAGGTTGGCTCTACAGAGGCTTCGAGAAGCAGCTGAGAAGGCTAAGATTGAATTGTCATCAACATCCCAGACAGATATAAATCTTCCATTCATAACTGCCGATGCTTCTGGAGCAAAGCATATGAATATCACTCTGACAAGATCAAAATTTGAGACTTTGGTAAATAATTTAATTGAAAGAACTAGAAATCCCTGTAAAAATTGTTTGAAGGATGCCAACATAAGCAACAAGGATGTGGATGAGGTTCTTTTGGTTGGAGGAATGACTAGAGTTCCAAAAGTTCAGGAAATAGTTTTTGAAATCTTTGGAAAGAGCCCTAGTAAGGGAGTAAATCCAGATGAAGCTGTTGCTATGGGAGCTGCCATACAGGGTGGTATTCTTCGTGGAGATGTCAAGGAGCTGCTCCTCTTGGATGTCACACCCTTGTCGCTGGGTATTGAGACACTTGGCGGTATCTTTACCAGATTGATTAACAGAAACACAACTATTCCCACAAAGAAGAGCCAGGTAATGATTAGATGCAGTTTACTAGTTCATTTGAAATAGCAAAGTTGCATAAGGTTATAGTTTAGAGAAAGGACAAATAAAGGCTGTTCATATTTCTATTGCATGATGCAACAGTTTATTCAGATTATAGTATAGAGTAGGATACTCTCACCATGAATTTCCATTGAGTTAATCAGTCACAAGCATCCAATTAGACGAGATTCTTGTATAACCCAGTCCATCCACTTTGCATGTATTTCTGTATATGGATGCTAGTCAGCTGAACAAAATAAAGTACACTACAGGAAATGCACATAAAAATTTGATAGCATAACGTTTTGGCCAAGGTGTTGAATTGAGAGGTACAGGTTTTCTCTGGTCAATTACATTAACTAGAGCATTGGAACGACACTGATGCTGTGGTTTAGAATCAGTGCATTTCTTTGGTGAAGGATGGTGATAATTTTTGTCTGCATGATTGTGCATTGTCCTATTGTCATCTGCGTCCTACAAAAACAGTTTCATATTACGTCAATATATAAACTAAATTTTGGGGATTATTTTTCCTCAGGTATTCTCTACTGCAGCTGACAATCAGACACAGGTCGGTGTCCGTGTGCTTCAAGGTGAGCGCGAAATGGCAGCAGATAACAAGCTCCTGGGTGAGTTTGAGCTCGTAGGCATCCCACCAGCTGCAAGAGGCATGCCACAGATTGAGGTGGCATTTGATATTGATGCCAACGGAATCGTGACTGTTTCCGCCAAAGACAAGGCCACCGGCAAGGAACAGCAGATCACTATTCGCTCGTCCAGTGGGCTTTCTGAGGATGAGATTGAGAAGATGGTGAAGGAGGCCGAGATGCATGCTCAACGGGACCAGGAGAGGAAAGCTTTGATTGATATCAAGAACAGCGCTGACACAACAATATACAGTATCGAGAAGAGCTTGAGCGAGTACAGGGATAAAATTCCAGCCGAGGTGGCTACAGAGATCGAGTCTGCAGTAGCTGATTTAAGGAAAGAGATGGCTGGGGATAACGTCGACAGCATCAAGGCCAAGCTCGAAGCTGCAAACAAGGCAGTCTCTAAGATCGGGCAACACATGCAAGGAAGCTCAGGTGGTTCTTCCGGAGGATCTCAAGGCGGCGACCAGGCTCCCGAGGCAGACCACGAAGAGGTCAAGAAGTAGAATTCCTTGATACGCCAGTTCAAAGAATATCGCGTCATCGTTCTCTTGTGTAATAAGAATTAAGTTTGCAAAACTTCAAAATGTTCTTTTTTGGATCATGAACAAATCCAATGGACTCGATTTAGATTTTCAGCATGAGAGGATTTCTCACAATAATTGATTGGCGCGGAGTTTGTTTCTTTACGGGAATTGATAATATTTTGAAAAAAAGTAAAGGAGGTAAAATAACAAAAAACCAGTAACCCCGTGCCTGCAGACCTTTGGAGCCAACTCCATCCGCCGGCCTGCTCAGCTCGAGCAGCCGCATTGCGTTCCTGTTCTCATGGCACTCGTCTCCATCATCGACACCTCCAGCCTCGTCCCCTTCAAGCTCACCACATGCCCGGCGTCCGCGCCGCCGTCGACGGCATTGTTCCTCCTCGCTTCCAGCGCCTTCCTCGACACCACTCCGTGGATCTCCTCGAGGAGCCGCAGGAAGGCGGCCTCCACGTTGTCGCCGGTGAAGGCCGAAGCCTCCGAGAAGTAGAGCCCCTGCTCCTCGGCGAACTCCACGGCGTCGGCGGCGGCCACCGCCCTCTTGTCGGCCAGGTCGGACTTGTTGCCGATCAGCATCACCGCGATGGAGCTGTCCGCGTTGTCGCGCAGCTCATCCACCCATCGCGCCACGTGGTCGAACGTCGCCCGCTTGGTGATGTCGTACACCAGCATCGCCCCGAGCGCGCCGCGGTAGTACGCGCTCGTGATCGCTCGGTACCTGCCCACCAAGGCACCAACAGCTTCCGTTTCAGGTATGGCGCATAGATCTTTTCACAGATTCCCATCTCTCTTTCGAGTCATGAAATGCGAGCTCAGCTTACCTCTCCTGGCCAGCAGTGTCCCAGATTTGTGCCTTGATGCGTTTCTTGTTGAGCGTGATGGTTCGAGTCTGGAATTCGACTCCAATGGTGGACTTGGAATCGAAGTAGAACTCATCCTTGGTGAACCTGCCGAGCAGCTGCGTCTTCCCGACCGCCGAGTCGCCGATCACCACAATCTTAAACACGTAATCGATCTCCTCCACCTTCTCGGCTTCCCACTCCTCCTCCATCATCGATCCTTCTCTCAATCCTTGTTTAGGATCGGAAGACAAAGACCTGTATGTAGGCATATATAGAGATTCGATGCCCGTAAGATGGAAGAAGGCTTCATAATTACATTGTTTAATTAACACAAAATTAGTACTGATGACTCCATTTCCCTTCCTTTTGTATTTTGATTAGGAGACAGGCGTGATTGCAAAGGAGAGACGCCATTAACTACTATTATGAAAACAGAAGGGTGGGTGGCCCTGCGACAATCATTTTGTCCTTGCTGATATATTGCTTTTGTTCAACCTATTAATAAAAAAAAGGGGAAAAGGAAGACCTGCTCTGCGGTCTGCGCCTAATCTTTGGACTTAAGGCCCACGGCTTTGAAAATTTGGCGATTAAGATGGGGAATTGAGGAGGAGAAGGAGACCGCACAGTGAAAAAAGCTACTGTGGACGACACTGAGCTCTGTCGCTCTTCCTGATGGCTACCATTCTGATGGACAGCAATAATGCTCACGGCCACCGACAAAATGGTAATCCTGCCCATTTCAATGAATTATAATGTTTATTTTATTTCCCTTTTTAAGTTTTTCAGTATTTAATAAATTTATAGTTTAAAATTAATTTTAATAAAATTTCGATCTTCTCATAGAGAGAGAACAAGATTTCTCTCCTCCCACCCTTCCGACGCCAAGCATATCTCCAGTCTCCCTTTCGTTCGAGCAGGTGAAAAGAGCAAATCCAAACTTCACGCAAGGAATCGATGAGTTTTTATAGCCGACGCTGTTCGTTTTCGTTGCTTTTTGTTGACAAAGGACAGATTTTTGGATGAATTTTTTTTTTCCCTTTTTGATTTTTTTCTTAATTTTAGGAATTAACAACAGTGTGTGTCGCTTTCATTGCAGAGGCCCTCAATTTCCTGTTCTTTCTTCCTCGCCTTTCCAAGTTCCAGCCATCGTTTGTTCTTTATCCCCTTTCCTCCAAATCCTTGCCCCCCGCCTTCATTTCCTTGTAGAGGGCTTTTAGGTCAGTTTAGATTGTCTAATCTTTGGGGTTTTACGTTTTTAGGAATCTTAAGCTTTGCTTATCCGTGTATGTTCTCCTGGAAAAGTGTTAACTTTCTTGTTTTTTTTCTCGATTCGGGGAAATCAAGAAAGGTGCCGGGAGCGATTCATGGCGAGTTTGGCTGGGCCTCGAGTATACAGCTGCAGTAATTGCCGAAATGAGGTTTGCCTTCACGACGATGTCATATCGAAAGCTTTCCAGGTGAAGCTCTTTATAGAAATTTGAAGAATTTGGGTAGAAAAGATTGTTTCTTATTAATATGAATGCCATTTTGTTAAGCCAATAGCTTTCTTTTTTCTGAAGTGATTGCAACCTCCCAATTTTTTTTTTTCTCAAAACTCTCTTCTGCAACGACAGAAATTGCTCCGTATTAGTCAGCCCTAATGTTAAATCCATGAATTTCTATGAGATTTTGAAGATTCCATGCTATTCTGATCTACTATTTTATGCTTGAGTAAGCCATTGTGGACAATATAAGATACATCTAGTAGGTCAAATTCTATGATTCTTCTCCACAAATCATCTTGTGATATTTTGTGTGCAATGATTCAAATCTGGCTAGGGGAGAAACGGACGTGCATTTCTGTTTTCTCATGCCATGAACATAGTTGTTGGGCCAAAGGAAGATAGGCAGCTAACCACAGGACTGCATACAGTTGCTGATATCTATTGCCGTGATTGTCGTGAGGTGTTGGGTTGGAAGTATGAAAGAGCTTATGAAGAGACACAAAAATACAAGGAAGGGAAGTTCATATTTGAGAAGTCAAAGATTGTGAAGGAGAATTGGTAGCAAACGTGAGGATGGTCACTGAGTAATCCTGACGATAGAAGCTATCTTTCTGTTTGGCATGGCTGTCTGTGTGATCTGAATTATGAACAGAACAATCAGTTTCTGTATATATGATTGCTTCTAGTCATATTCCTTCCGATTGTGCATCTGTGTTCACTGTTTCTGTAAAGTTTGCCAATTGGCAAATGTTCATCTATGAAAATGCACTCATCTCGTAGATGTTGGTCCTGAAGTCATGTAAACAGTTGTTTTTTAGTTTGGACACCTATATGTGTCTTCATATCTTTTTCTCTTTTTAAAAATGTCTTCTAATTGTTGCAACTTACCTTCTACTGGTTTTTATCATCATATAGTTAATGCTCAAATGAACGGAAGAACAAAAAGTCCTTACTAGTAATGTAGCATAAAATTTATCTAATTGTATGGTTATTATGTTTGATACTAACAGGGTTGAAAATAAAATGCTTAGAAAGTGAGTTTTTTTTTCTTCTGTTGGTCTCATTGATCTGCTTATTGGAACTTGAAATCGAGTGAATCCTTTGAGCAGCAATTTTCGTGTACAGCCACTCTTTCTTTTTCACGTTTGCATTATTCTCTGTTAGAAATTCTGAATGGCTATTGTGTATGTAGAGTATATTTCTACTGTTTGCTTGATAATAGAAGCTGTTATGTAGATAGTTGCAAATTGTAGTGTCCAAGTCATGTCACCATTTTCATCTTTTTCACACCCTCGTTCGCCATTAATCACACAGAATGTCATGTTGTTCTCAAGCTGCAGCAGAAAATTTAGGCGGTATTTTGTGAAACTTCACCCACATGAACACATGATATAAATTGAAAAATTCATGAATCCAAGTTGAATAAAAAGCCAAGACTTTCATTCATGTGGGTATATATTTAGACTTCGGTATCTTGCTTGGCAGTGTAAATGAGGTCTCTTAAGAGAGTATTTAATTGCCTGATGGGGTTACAACTGTTCCTTTTCAAGCTTGTATAAAAATTTGTTCGTCTGCAAGTTTATTAGTGCTCACTATTGCCATGATAGCTGTTTGATCTAGCATTGGAAGTCACCTTCAAATCTTCATTTGGTTAATTCTATCTGCTTCAAATGTGCTCCTTTGTTTAAAGTCCCATTGTTCCTAATTTTTTTTCTGTGACTATAAGTTGTCTCTACACGATATTTGATGGGAGATAATTTCTCGTTTACCTTTGGCGGAAAGATTCCTTGGTCTAACTCGCTTACCACTAAACTAATCAACTGTTGGTATTGGTCGTATTTAATTGATCAGAGTACATTCTACTACTTGTATAAGTAAATTTCTTGATGCCCATGATGAGTTCAACCATGGGAATACTGTGCGGTTTCTCATTAAAAATCAGAGATCAAGTATTCTTATGGAAATTACTCCCTTTGCATATTCGTCGACTTTGTGAGCATTCAACTCTTACCAGATCTTCCATAGCCAGAGTCAGAATTCTGAATACAATGCGTCTCTCATGTATTATGGATAGTCAAGGAAATGAAGTTTTTTTTTTTATTTTGGTTTGTACAAACATGCAAATCATATCTATGAGATCATGGTAACTACTTGGAGACTACATAGGTAGTTTTTCCATGGTAGCTTCTTTGGTTGATTTAATACAGTACATCTTGGTGGTAAAAAGGCGATTCGCTCGCCTCAGTGCCTCCGGCCGTTCGTCCCAGGCCAATACGGAAGAGGTAAATCAATGTTGCTACTAGTCTTAGACAGTTGAATAGCGCATGCCTTCTCAGATGCCTTGGCTACCTGTACTAATGGCTAGTAGCCTCCTGTGATTTACCTCTGTGTTAGCTTAGGGACAGGTTGGAGGGTGCGCTGGGGTGAGCGAATCACCTTTTTTGGCCATATTTAGTGATAATAATGTTGTCTCCCGTCAGCATCTTCCTCCTCTGGTCACTTCTCTCGTCCTCTCCAGCTTTATCCGGAAGCACTGGCGATGCCTCTCGACCACATCAGGTATTCTTCGTATATTCTGGTAATTCTGTCTAGAGTTTTCTGCTTTATTATCTTGATTCTTATCCAATAATTTTATACTTTCCTCTGGCTGATTTTACTCTCTTTACTTTTCTCAATCATACCCTCAACTAGTCTGATAATCTTGCTACGTAGTTTCTCTATTAGGAATTGATTTTACCGTTCCATGATTCTGTACCAGTTGCTCCACCAATCGAATTTCTGTAAATGAGAATGATGCTGATTTTCTTTTGTCTCGTCATATGATGCGTTTTTACAAAAACTGTCAGACTTGAACAGGTTTTCCTCAATTGCTTCATTACAGTTGGAGACATCCATGACTGTACAAATCCTTTCATTACAGTTTGAATTCGATATTTCAATGATCTTGCATAACGGTGCAGTCAATTTTCTACTTTAAAGTGCTCCAGTGAAATTAGAAAAGGCCCATGATTCAACACAAATAACATTTCCCCATTTCCAGCAAGCGCCAAAATGATTATATATTATCGTGTTATCTCTTGATACTTTTTTGCTGTCTATTCTGTTTTTCAATCCATGAGACTCAGGAGGAATGAAAATTATTAAGGAGCTTCTTATGTTAATCGATTTCAGTAGAAATTACTTCTCATCCATACACAATTCCCTCTTGCCTGTTTTTTCAATTGGTCCCCAAGACTTGGCATGATATATGTTATCTTGCTTGCTTTAGTTCTGGGGATTTGAAGGCTTGGTTTGGTTGCTTTATTTTTGGTATTTTAATCTATTAGAGTCTTGAACTGCATGTATAGTATGTTGGTGAATTAGACATGTGATGTTAGAAAAATTATATTTTATTAATCTAGCAACAATTTTTCGAGTGAGCATGAGCTGTAACATTGTCTCGCCATAGACGATTAGGCAGTGTTGTGCTTGTTCGTCAGGTTAGTGCAGACATGCTGGATTTGCTATAAAAGGTGATTATAAGGTGGTGTTATGCTCACTCATTGGCAAGGACACACACAATGGATATCAAACAACTTTGATTTGTGAGGTGGTGCACACCGTGCTTAGCCATGATTTGTTGGTGTGCGCACCACTATGAGACTACGGTTCACCAAGTGATGCCTACCGGAGCAGAATTGGCCAAGGCTCTTGACGGTGGGATTACTGCTGGAGAACTTCAAGCAGCAAGCGATCTTGTAGATGCTCATGTCACTTGTCATTATGCGTTGATGCACAGATGTCTGATGAAGCTAGTGCTTTAATGAGAGGCAGTGGTAGCTTGTAAGTGAATGCTTGTCAAGGTGAAGCTCGAGAATGTGTTGGAGGTTAGGGAGGTGCATGTGATGCTGAACTTCCTGGTGTGTGCTGCTCACAATCTTGGCTACACTGTGAACGAAGCTAGCGCACCACCACATTTGGTGACAACAGTGTTGAAGAAGATGCAGGTGTGTGTATTGTAGGGCAAATCAGTGGCAGGCGCTAACTTTGGGTGATTGGCTAAGGTTAGAGGTTGATGCAGGAGGTAACGGTAGAAAGGGCATAACTTTTAATTTGGGTTAAATGACACCAGCTACAACTATTTAAATCGAGACTTGTTCAAATATATATAGTTGGTTATTAGGTGGAACCCATAACGGTCCAGTCCTAGGCCTAAAAGTGTCGTTTAAGGTATTTTCGGAGGCTCCGAATATTTTTTATCATTGTGTAGGGTTATTTTCATCTTTTTATATCTTAGGGTTTTTGGGTTATTTAAATAATTGTTTAGTTGGTGTTAGGATAAGTTTTTGGATGAATAATATTTTTTGATTGTGTCGTTTATTTTCCTTTTTTTTTATTTTCTAGTATTCTTTTGAATCATATGTTTTAAAAGATTATTTTCGATGTTAGTATTTGAACCAAATAGAATCAATACAGTTTCTTATTCTGTCATCCATTAGGATTGGATTGAGCAAATTTCTTTTTTAAAAAACTAATTCAAATGTCATTGTTGGAATGCTTATTTTAGTCTATAAATGGATTTCTTTAGTGGGATGCTTATTTTAATCTATAAATAGATTTGTTTAGTTTACAAACTATACGCTCACTTCTTGGTGTCTCAAAACCGTTTGGCTATATTATATGCAAGTAATAGCATAATGATCTTGAACAAATCTTGTAGAGAATATTGGTGAGAAGGTTTCAACATGATCAATTCCCTCCTTCAGTGTGAATTGCTCTGCCACTAGTCTTTCCTCAAAATATTCAGTATTTCCCTTGGCATCCTTTTTGGTCTTGTAGACCGCTTTCCAACCGATAGGGTTAATGTGCAGGGAGCTGTACAAGGTTTCAAACACTGACCTGTGCTATTGGACCATCTCATCCTACATTTAATTTGAATCATTGCTTCCTTTTAGTTGATGGGGCCAACAACTTAACATTGAATGTGATCATCAAACACTTCTGGTTGCTACAGCGGGTCTCCTTCCTTTTTCATTAGAAACCAATTGCAGGTTGGAAGGACCAACATTTGAATTTGGTACTTTAAATAAAACCTTAGTTTGACAATTAAATAATTTAAATCCTGAGCTAATCAAAACTTAGGTCTGAAAATTAACTAATTTGATTACAAACTTTGTTATGAATCAAGTACTTTGGTTCAACTTTTTTTTTTTAAAGTATTTAATGATGGAGAACTTTAGCATTCCAATAAATTTTACTTATCAAATTATCAACTCTAAGTTTGGGAACCTCTCCAATGATGACCCAAGTGTTGTTTTTGCCACTGCACTTCTGTGACACCTTCTAAATCAGGTTACTGGTCATACATCAATGGTTGGTTGCACTAGATAAATTACTAGTGATGGATGCAGCTGTGGGTGTAGTGGCTGTGGCTGCTACAGTCTGCAATGAGCATGGGCCACTGAATTTGTCTCTCGATAAACCACAGTATTAAATCTGTACATGGAGGCTTTGATGCCACAGGTTGAAAAACGTCCTACCCAATATAGACCATCTAAAGTCTAGAGCTAGATAAATCGTCAAAATAAAAAACATACCTTGTTCTCCATGGCTTGGGTCTTACTCTCTCTTCTCTCCTTTGATAGCCTTTTACGGGTCAAGTACACAACGGCTTAACACTTTGGGTTCAGCTTATTAAGTTTGATTGAATTAAAATCAAAATAGGATTATTAATGGTAGTCCACAATCAGGAAAATTCCAAGAAAACACACTAAAAATGGTGAATTATAGTATTTTAGACTTAGTTTCCCTACTAATCACCTGTACCGTTCAAGATCTGGAAGAGGCTATCCCTGATTTGGCAGGAGCTTGACATTATGATTCATAGGGCTGTCGATTGTCTTTGAGTTTAATATTCCTGTTTCTTCCAAAATATTCATTGTATACTTTCTTTAGGATATGACGATCCCCTGTTTAGACTGTGCTACTTCTATCCCCAAGAAATATTTGAGTTTGCAGAGGTCCTTTGTCTGGAAATGTTTAAAAAGATGTTGTTTCACCTGTGAAATCCCTAGATGATCACTACCTGTGATGACAATATCATCAATATAAACCACTACATAGATGCAACCTGTAGATGAGTGGCGATAAAAGACAGAATGGTCAGCCTCGCTCCGAGTCATGTCAAACTGTTGAATTATAGTACTAAATCTACCGAACCATGCTC
>JBBMJZ010382448.1:0-15939 GCA_037833815.1 Zingiber zerumbet
AGGCCAAGGAAGAAATCGAAGGGAGTCATTCACCCCCCCCCCCTAGCTCAATCAGTCCTAACATTTTGAATGTATTAAAATTTCTCTAATCATCGAATTGATGCATTAGGACATCATTAATTCTATAAGACTAGCACTGGTTATACTCCTTGGTTCGACTAAGCAGTTGTTTCTCACTAGCATTGAGATGTCGAGAGTTAAACATGGATGCTAGTTTAGTAACTAGTTTATTGGAGTAACTTGCTATAAAACTTTATATGATTCTCTACATATATGGATATATCTGTGAAGTTCTTGCTGTAGCTCGAGTGTAAGTTTCCTTCGACTTAAGGTATAAAAGTTATATTGGTCATGGAGACTTATACTTTGACATCTTAAGCAAACATCTCTTGGAGTTGTGAACCTGAGATAATTGGATATAAGTCAAAGTATCCGAAGGTGTTTGGATAGCGCACAGAGGATTCACCACTTCTTGTAAGAAGTTGTATACCCTATGACCACTCATTAGGATTATTACTCAAAGTCTTTGGCCAAAACATCACATGTTAAGAGTATGAGACTCTTGTACATATATACAAGTAATTTGAATTCACAGAACGAGGAAGCATTACATGGGCTAGGTGTGACGTAGTCAACCTAGTGGGGACAGACATATAGACCATGTTATGAACCAAGTGGGTATAATACGAGTGAAAGGAACAAGGTATGACTCACTGTATTTGCTGAAGGGTTTGAAATTAGTTCTGAGATCAACTGTGATTTTTCGATTAATTGAGGATCATGATATATTACTAGGTGTCACTCACGATCGTTCCATAATTAAGTAGTTAATTATGAGTGACCAAAATAAACCGGAAACCTATTGGGTTACACGCACTATGAGTCTCTAAAAGATGTAAAATAAGTTAGAGAATAGGATTTTTTCAGATCAAGAGATAAATGTTTGATTTGACCATACATAAGATAAATATAATAAAATTTGTCGAAACGGAACCACAAATGGGCCACATCTCTTATGAAAGAGTTGGACCCTATTTGGTTTAGCCATGATCCAACTTAATTTAGTTGTGAACCAAATAAAGGGAACAATGGACTAATTTTTAATTAAGGCATAATGAGTTGAATTTAGATTGTTCATCATGAATCTACTATTGTTCATCGTGTCCCCACCGTCCTCATGACTTACTTCCCACTTCCCATAGACTCTCGCTTCAAGTCCAAATCCAGTAGAGCTTTTGATCCCTAGCACCTGAGTGGTACTCCTGTATGTACACGACACCGGTTAGTGGGGGGTAGCATGGCTGACGTGATCCCTCCAATGGTAAGTTAGCACAGAGTTAAAAAGTAAAATATTACATATTCAAAAGGGGCTTGAAAGAGAGAAGTTGAGCCGATCAACTTGGAAAAATGAAATGTACCCCCAGGCATGCTACAATGTGTACTAGCAAGCAGTCAAATGTATGGGTTGGTGTAAAGCTGTCATGGTATTTTGTTAGAGTGACCTGGTCTTGCACAAATGACATACCTACGTATGGAGTATGGGTTGACTTCTTGCCACCGTACATGAGACATCATATGTCCAGTTGGTAGACAACGATCCTCTTTCTAATAGCTCTTGCCAAGCTGATACTTAAGACATGATTCTTCCTGTCAAAACCCATGCTTAAGATATTATCATCAATAATGACTAAATTTAGGAGTCAGATTGGTCAGGTCCGAGAGAGATATTCACGAGCGAGAATGTTTTCATAGCTTGGACCTGCATGTAGAAGACATTGCTAGATGAGAATGCTCCTTTCTGAGAGTGTTCTTAGAAGGGTATATACTCGGAAAGGTATATTCCTAATATGAAATACTCCTTAGCTGCAATGTCTCTTACTTGGGATATTCCGAGCGAAGATGTACCCAAGCTATGACATTTCTTTTGGGGGATGTTCTTAAGTTGCAATGTCCCTTTTCGGAGATGTTCTCAAGCTACAATGTCTTTTCGAGGGCGTTCCCATGCGGGGATGTTTTCAAATCGCAAAGTCTCTTTCTAGGGATGTTCCTGAGCAGGGATGCTCCCAAGCCGTAACGTCTCTTATCAGATGTTCCCGAGCAAGAATGTTCCCAAGTCGTAACCTCTCTTATCAGGGATGTTCTCGAGTGAAGATGTTCTCAAATCACATTATCTTTTTAGGAATGTTCCCGCATAAGGATATTTCCAAACTACCATGTCTCATTCTAAGAATGTTTCTAAAAGGTTGTTCCCCAACCACAATACCGTTTTGGGGATTCTACCTTCTAGTCACGTCCGTGGTCGACAGCATGGACCCACCCAGGCACATTAGACATTGCGAAGCACATTAACTATCATCGTATTTATTAATATGTCCCCGGGGTCATGGTGCCGCGGTTGGACATCCAAGTTATCACCCAAGCACCCACGGTTCGAACTCCAACTACGGTGTATTTGTAAGAATTTTTCTTCCAAATGGAGGCGTAATAAAAAAAATGTTGGGCTTCTGGGTTGGTCACTGTGTGCGCTTTCTAATTTATTCTGGTGGTCGGTAAGAAACTTCTATGGAACCGAACCGATCACTCTAATAAAATTAATGAAATTAACTAAAATTATTTTTTTTTAATATTTATTAATATATGACTGCGTTAGTGCAACCAATCCCCACCCAACCAACTTTATTCTTCTCGGCTTGTATTACACGTCTCAGATTATGTAGGTGGCAGAGGTTTAGTATGCCCGACCTTAGGTATGTCCTCAGCAAGCACCTGTCACACTGCGCTTTGCAAACGATACAAACTTCCCTCTCGTTCATTCATTAATATTTTTTTCTAAAAATCTGTCGGTTTTAATAATAAATATTCATATATTATTTGGATAAATATTTCCATTTAATAATATGATAAAATAATAAGCATCAAAACAAACAAATTAATTCCGATGGACATATCTGTTCATTAATGGTAATCCATCTTCTAAATTACTCACATTTATTATATTTTAAAAATAAAAAATTATTGATAAAACAAAAAAAAAGAGCAATAAAATAAGTAAACTCTTATTCAAGAATTAATTGTATGTATGCCTCATATATTTGCATCTGTAGAAACTAATAACATGTCAAAAAAGATGAATTAGAATCCTATAAAAATAAAAAAATTTACACAATTAATTGTCTACATCTAAAATTATTTAATTTTTATTAAACTAAATGTTGCATAATTATCCTTTCACACATTTTCTTTATTTCCTATTTTTTTAAAATATATATATATATATATACTTATATATTCCATTCCTTTTATTTTCTATTAAACGTTAAAATATAGGAGAGAATGACACGACATTTCTAATCCCAGTGGTAGAGTGCATGAGGAAGATGTTTCTACTGAACTCTGTTTCTCATTCACAAGCCTTGGATAGCTAATAGGGTCCTCACGGAATGGACATGTAGTTATTATATGAGTTTATCATCAAGAGGTCTAAAGGTTAATTTTGACAGCGAAATACTTTTCAGGTTCCCTGACTTCCCCATGTCATTGTTCAAAAGGTAAAAAAAAAATCATCTGTAATTTACCTCTCTATAAATAACTATAGAACCGATCATGTGAGACACTCGAGGTCAGCATATAACCTTTGCCACCTTGAATCATAATGTCTCATATGATACTTGAGGAGTGAAGATTATAAAACGTTAATGAGAAGTCAGATTTCCAAGATAGCAAAGAAAAGGAAAGGAGTTCTTACCGTAGGACATTGTGAGTGGCATGGACTATTGATTCAACAAGAATTTTGCCATGGAACATTTACAGTTTTAAGTAGTAAATTGTTCGAACGTAACATTTCTAATCTAATATTGTAGAGCTGCATACTTGCTATGACAATCAAATGGATTTAAAAGCAGCCCTCATTTTCCAACTTTATGATCAATCATGAATACCTTGTGCCATTGGTTATTATTCCTTCACGTATTAATAGTTGAATGAAAAAAAACTCTTGAAACTCAATCACCTACATTTTGCAAAAGTAGTGCACAAGCGAAATTAGCCTAACATGAAATATGGAGTAATTTGCCCATGTGTATTGTGTATGTTGGGCAAATTTCTTTTCACATGCGGATTAATGTTCAAATGAAACAAAAACAATAACTGCAATGGACAGTTCAACTGAACATACATACCTATATGAATATTGTTTGGATCCTTCAAATCTTACTGAGAAAAACATCTTTAGATGCATGATACACAAATCTAAACGCTTTACTTTACGGTAATTTTGTACAGTAGCAAAAGCAATGTCATTTACACGGAGCTAATCCCATTCAGGGCAAACAAGCCTTCCTTATTGCTAGTAGGAAAAAATAAAGCAATAGCAGCCCAATTAGTCCAGAACACAACCAGTTTAAATATTATATGATTAGTTGCAGGAATATATTAAGCCCAGCAACTGACACTACATGGAGGATGGGGCAGTTAGGCCAGATTAGCAAGGACTAACGACTGACCTAACTAAATAGATTGTTGGATTCACATGTCATCAAATAAACCAAAGAGGAAAGTGGTATACAATAGTTGAAATTGTTTTCTGATTTCTCACAAAATAAGTTTCAGTTCTAATGTTTCATTATACTTCGGCTTTTCGCCAGCCAAAAGGGGCAGCAAGTGGCCTAAAATGAACGTGCTAGATAGACAAAGTAGAAGCGCCGAAGCAGCACCTATGATCTGGAGAATTGAAGGCTTGGATAGGAATCACCCAGTGTCTGGCAACCCCTGCTCCCCAATAGAATATTCTAAGCGTTAATTAAGCAAATATGCTGTGCAGGACATTATTTCCTCGGATTTCAGACAATTTTGAGTGACTTTCTCTTTGGCTGCAGAAATATTGAAAAGAAAATTTTAATTACCAATTTTGAGTGAAAATTTTAAGCATACATGTCTACCTTAATCAATAATAACGTTTGAAAACTTAGGGTTATGCACATAAAAGTATCGTAAGTCATTCCACGTTATTTTAAAAGACACTTTCCTATAAAAGTGTAGTACTGAAGCATAATTCAACAACAATGACGATAGCAATTGCTTTGACTCATGAATGTGGAGAAGTAATTCAATTTTTTTTAGTTTTGGCACAGTAGCATATAATACTTCTGATTCACTCTAGAATAGCAACAAAAGATTCTTAGTACTCATCAGTACATGCTAAAGTTTTAGAATTCCATAAGTATTTATGTCATCAATGAGGTTAAGCTAGATATATTGCCCAACTCAATCATTAATTGTTTAAGCTAGATAAGTATGCTTTAAAGAGTCATAACCCATATTTTGCATTTAGAATTGACATGTCCATTACAATTTTCCTTTTTGTTCTACCAAGATATCACATTGTCTCCTAAAAGAACATAACATACTAGCGTAAATCATCTATTTATGGAAGAGTGTGCTTGATTTGCTTATATCCTAGTATATAGACCATGTTCGCACTTAACTACCAACAACATTTAGAGTTGTCTTCGAATAATCTGCATAGAGAGCCTAAAGAAACTAACTTATTACTCAACTGTAATTGTTTATCCCTCTTAGTGCATTAAGTGGTACCACATCTCTATGAAAGGTTTAATTTGCTTGTGTTGTAACACAAAGCAAGAGCATTCAGTACACATAATGGAAGGCTATAGTATGCATCATGAGCAAAGAGTGTAATGACTACATGATATGAGAATTTACATCATCCTAAAATTACAATCGAACCTTAATATAAAGCAATAAGTTACTTTAAGGTTTCAACAAAATGTATTTATATTTTGAAAAATGCAAAAAAAGAAGAATGTTTAAAGAATACCTTAACTAAATAGGCAAAAGTTAAATGTACTTGAGAAGTATTCTGGTAGGTTCCGAATTGTGTTTTGATCTCATCACAAAACCAATTGAAAATAGATAAAACTTTGGTGACAGTTAGTTGGCAAATTCACACTCAAATCTAAAATCTTATAATGCTCTAGATAATGATCCCCCTTTAGTTCATCAGGCCAGCCTCCATGCGGTCTGACTTCATGTCAGCAAGCCTAGTATACGTGTGGAATCAGGACACATCAGCCAGAGCACCACTTCCAGCATGCAGAGTGCTTGGCAGCCCAAACACCTTCTACAACTTCTAGAGTACTCAGCATTTCAAGCACCTTCGACTTCCAAAGTGCTTAGCAGTCCAAGTACCCTACTCCGTACATGTGCCCACAAAGCTTCTTCGAGGCTACGACTAGGCTTGATATACAATTTGCCCCTCTGAGCACCTCAAACCTCTTTAACCTTGTTAAGGTCGCCAGTCCCAACCATCCTTGGGCGTAGTTGGAACGACCCTGCCCCTTGCAAAGTTTGATAAGAACAGACAACCCATAGTTGGGCAGGCCTCCTCTTAGAAGAAGCGACCACAATGTATGACCCGAACAAGTAAACCTTAATTAGGTAACCACCCAACTGGGAGACGTTACAGCAGGGCATGGTCTATGTAGGTCTAACACACCCTTATTCGCACCAGCACCCATAATAGGAAACGACCACTTATACATCTTGGAGGACCAATCATATAAAAGAGGTAACATTAGCAATGCTAAGAAGATCTGATCCATTTTCTCTTGAACCTTCTCTCTTACTTCATTCTACATTTTGCTCTCTCTCTCTAATTTAAGCATCTGAGAAGCATGCTGGACATTTCTGACGTCCTCTACCACGTGTTAATTAACACAATATCATCCATGTCATTGAAGGAAGCTTCATCACCAGCGTCTAACGAGAAGATAAAATTTGGACGCATCATTTTTGAAGTCGTCTATGGGAATAGATTAAATCAAGTAAGACATGGACTGAAGCTAATCTTGATGAGCTGAAGCCTCCCTTGTCTATGTCCTTGGACTCAACGCCCTTCCTATTGACCCAAGGATTTCTTCTATAATATTTGCATATCATTGATTTGTTAATCTTGTGTTTATGCATTTACTTCCATTGAATACTTCTAGAAATTTGTAAGGCACAAGTGTTTATATCTCTCCTAGACATCCGCCCCATGGTCTTGGGATTGAGCCACTACGTCCCAGAGATATTGAGAGCTTCTTCCCTCCTTTTGTAATATTTTCATATTATCATTTTGATGATCTTGGGCTTCCAAGAATTACTTTTTATCAATTTACTAATCATTTGAGAATTGCTTTAATTGATCGACTAATTCTAGATTTATGTGTTTATTGTGTTCGCTCTTCCATTTATCTTCCCGTAGCACTAATTGATTACGTAACCATTAAGGGGTTGACTTGGCATCACTATCTCAAAAAGTAGAGGGTTGGGTTGCCCCGTGAACTCGGGATTGAATTGTCGTGTTGTGTCGTGTTGTGCCACTAGAAACTAACTATATTTTCTGTTCTGGCACCGCGATATTTTAAATTGAATATGAATTTAAAATAATCTAAAAAAATCAAATAATTTTATATTTATTTTTTCATTTTGAGAATTACCTATTTTTTAAAATAATATTTACAGAAAATTAATAAAGGGGAGTCTTCCAAGTCATGGAAACATTCTCTTGCAATGCAAAATAAGGTTGTGTACAATAGGCCCAATGTGATCTGACCCTTCCTCGGAACCCCACATTGGAGTGAGCTTCATGCATTGGATGTCCTTATTTTATAAAAGTTTAATAGGCATTATCTTAGAAGAAAAATATAAACTCAATACCTTAAAATATAACATCAATAGAGAGCATATTTAATAATCATATATTAATAAAATTAATATTCATTTATATTTAAAAAAAAAAAAAAACTAAAACTGTACTGACATAATATAATTTGATACTAAAACCGTATCGTTCTGATCAGGATCGAAACTCGAGTTAAAATTTTAAACCATGGCTTTATCAAATCCCCGATCTGATAGGTCCACTCAGGTTGCAAGATCATATTCTCTTCTAGGCCTCAGAGGTTCATCTCAAGATCGAGCTTTATTACCTCCCTGATTATAGAAGTCCATTTCAAGTTGCAAGATTAGTTTCCTATATTCTCTCCTAGGCCTTAGAGATTCACTCAAGTCATGGGGTTCAACTTTATTATCTTCCCTAGCTCAAAAGCTTACCTAGGTTGCAATTGGTCTTTACACATTTTCTCCTAAGCCTCAAAAGTTCGCCCAAGGTCACGGGATGGAGTTTTTCCCCTTAACTTCAAATGTTCACCCAAGGCAGAAGTTGACTTACAATCATGATTTAAAATCTCAAGCCATTTCACCCAATATAGGCGAAACACCCAATATAGGCGAAACATTTCGTTCTGCCTACTGACTGGCACACACACAAGCAAGCCTCCGGTACAGGTGTGCCTTGAGGCCCTTGAACGCATTGCCATGGCCTGACAACACGTTTGAACGTGTCGGCCGGGCGATGCACCAAGATGCGTCACGATGGCCAAATGACGCATCCGGACACAAAACACCGGACCCGATTGTAACTAAGGTTTATCAGGTTAATAATTTTAATCAATTTGTAGCTATGATTGTGATAATTTAGATATGCTTTATTAAAGCCTAATAAAATTATCCCATTAATTTAATATACAGAATTGACCAAAGGACACAAGCAGATTTGGGAAATTCTCAAATCACGCACCATAATGACTAAAGGGCACACAAATTTGGGTGGTCTTCCCGTTCTACTCTGCCAAAGCTGACTTTTTAGTCTTTTTCCTCTCTCCTTTGCATGCAATTTTCCCCTCTATTCTATCATTTGATTAAACTTTTCTTTTTTTTCTCTCCTTTGCATGCATGCAACAATCATTGTAGTGCTAGTTTCTAAAAACCAACAATGCGGTGGGTCTTGGTCGGCTCTCAGATCAAGCCAGCTAGTCTCCTAGAGACTAAGTCCGAGTTGAAATAAGTAATGGAGGGCATCTTTAGACACCTTACAACTTCAGAAATCCACAGGACCTAAAATAAGGTGCAATCTAAGCTCTTTAGGTTGATCAGTGGTATCTAACCGAAACCACCTAGGCTATTTGGATTTTGCAAACTTGCACCCATCTGGTAGGGTTGAGTGAGAGGAAAGTAAACATGGTGTCAAATCTTGGTTCTAATCAAAGAAAATTGTGGGCCTGGTGTGGGAAGACCAAAACCACTTTGGGTTTGATCTCAAGTTGGGCCTAATCTGCAAGCCTAAAGTGGACCTAGTCTCCCCACACCGAGCCCAGAATTTTCTTTGATCAGAACCAAGATTTGACATCATATCTACCTTCCTCTCATTCAACCCTACCGGATGGTGCAAGTTTGCAGAAATCTAAATAGCTTAGGCTGAAGACCTAGAGAACTCAAATTGAACTCATTTTAGGTCTTTTGGATTTCTGAGGTTGCAAGGAATCTAAAGGTGTCCTCCATTACTTATTTTGGGATCCGCAAATGTGCTCCAGTATTATCTTAATTTTCAGCTAAAACGCTTGGGTCTGATCTCCTAGAAATCAAGACCACGTTGGGCCTAATCTGAGAGTAGAACACCAAGTTGGTCCTGGTCTCCCCACCACTATGTTGTTGGTTTTTATAAATCAACACCACCACAGTATTAGTGTAAATGTGTAATTAAGTTGTAGTGCTGGTTTTTAAAACCAGTACCATGGTGATGGTTGTATGCATGCATGCAAAGGAAAGAGAAAAAAATAAAAGTTTAATCGGAGAGAAGAGAGGAAAGTTGCATACAAAGGAGAGAGGAAAGAGATTAAAAAGTCAGCTTTAGCAAGAGGGGTAAGACGGTAAGGCCACCCAAATCAATGTGCCCTTCTTAAAGTATGGTGCATGATTTGGGGATTCCCCAAATCTGAGTGTGCCCTTGGTCAATTACTGTTATATATATATATATATATATTAAAAAAATATTTTTAAATATTTAGATTATTTTTTTATTTTTAGTTAATATATTTTATATTTAAAATATACTAAAACTAAATCAGTACGATACAGTATTGAAACTATTTTGTTCCTATTCGAGATTGAAACCTCAGGAGGGTTCGAAATTTTAAACCATGCTTATAGTATTTTCTTCTCAACTTCAGAGGTTCGCTCAAGGTCGCAAGATTGAGTTTTTCCCCTTAGCTTCAAATTTTCACTCAAGGTAAGAGTCGACTTACGTAATTCTCTCCCCAACCTCATAGGCTCAACTAAGGTTGTGGGATCAAGCTTTTCCCCTTAACCTTGTAGGTTCACCCAAGGCAGGGGTCGATTTACAATATTCTCTCCTCGACTTCATTGGTCTTCCAAGTCATGGGATATAGTTGATCTTCTCTATTATCCTCTCCCTCACTTCCTTGGTCTTCTAAGTCAAGAGATTGGGTAGGTCTTCTCTATAATGCTATCCTATATACTAACGGGCTACCCTACAGTCTCGGAATCGAGCATCCCCTTAGCGGCAATGGATTAGCTAATTGGTAAAAGGCCAACTTGGCTACGCTCTCCCAAATAGTAGCAAGCTGCCTCAGTCTTAGCGACAGAGGATTACCTAGCCACTAAGAGTCAACTGGGACTGCCTAGATTACAGTGGACTACCCCACAATCCTGGGATTAAGCGTCCCTCCCTTACAGTAGCAGTGACCTAATTATAATGGGGCACCTCAGCTATGTTCTGCCAAACAGTAGTAGGCTTCCCCACAATCTTGGATTTAAGCATCCCCTTAATGGCAATGGACTACCTAATCAAAAAGGTATACTGTCTTTAACCCATGATGGCATTCTGACATGGCCTACCATGAGTGACTCTGTTCCTTAATCCACTTGAAAGTGGGACTTATGATTCCTTAGATAATAATTCCCCTCTAACTCATTAGACCTGGCCTCTATATGGTTGGACTCCACAACAATAGTCCGGTTAATAGGGCTCACGCACATGGCATCAATGACAAAGAAATAAAAGAGAATTTATGAAAAATATTTTCTATCTCATTCACTAAGAGAATTATAATATAGATATCAAGGATTATCAAATCCCTTAATCATATAGTTTAATATAAGTATAAATATAACAATAATTACAACAATAATATAACAATAATGAGAGAAACACGGATTTATAGCTATAAAAACTAAATAAGGGAAGAAGAATAAGGAAATAATATATTGACAATATTGTTGGCAATATTGACATCCCCCTCAAATTGATGTGGGTAAGTCTATCTGCATCAATTTGCTACTAAGAAACTTGTGTCGTTAATTTTTCAAACCTTTCATAAAGACATCAACTATTTGAAGATCAGTAGTAAGATGTAACACCTCGAATAAAGGTCTCCCTAATGTAATGATAGTCCACCTCGATGTGCTTTGTGTGTTCATGATATACTGGGTTTACAGCTATTTGAATGACACTAGTATTATTATCATGAAGTGGAGTAGGATTCGGTGGAAGAAATCCAAGTTCGGAAAGAAGACCACGTAACCATACAATTTTAGAAAAAGCTGCAGACATGGCTCTATACTTAGCCTCCGTGGAAGATTTAGAGACACAATTCTGCTTCTTACACTTATAGGAAATCAAGGCATCTCCAAGAAAAATGTACCAGCCTGTTATAAACTTCCTAATATCCAGGCAACCAGCCCAATATGCATCACTATATGCAATCAAATAAAGAGCATATTTTGTAGGCAAATACAATCCATAAGTAGATGACATAATTAAGTATCGAATAATGTGACGAACTATAGCAAGATGAAGATATCGAGGTGATTGCATAAATTTACTAACTATATGGGCAACATATGAGATATTGAGCCTTGTGATTGCTAGGTAGATAAGACTACCAACAAGTTGCCTATATAAAAAAGGATCAGGCAAAAGCTCGCATTCATCTTTTCGGTATTTCACATTCACCTTCATTGTCGTATCAACAGTAATAGCATCCTTTAAACCAGCTAGTTCAATGAGATCTTGTATATATTTATGTTGATTAAAGAACACACCATGATTTGGAGAATAAACTGCTAGCCCAAAAAATACATGAGATGCCCGAGAATGAACTTTCCGTCCGGAAGCTGAGTTGGATGGGGGAGCCGATGACGAGGCTACGGACATTATCGAAAAGAGGACCTAGATCTAGGGCCGCAGGGGCGTTGCAGGATTTTCCGCCTTACCACGAAGTGGGGTGGGGGTGAGGGAAATGCCGCCGATGGTACCCATGAGCCTGCGCACACGCAAAGAGATCACACGGGGCATTAGAATGAGATCAGGAACAACACAAAGCGAAAAGTACAGGAAAATGATGAAAGAGTTGTATTGTAGTGGATGCGTATGTGTGCATGTACCTAGCTAACGGAAAGAACCTCCCTTTTTATATTGCTTCTCATAACCTCCGTGATGATGAAACATCAGAGAATGTCGGGTGTTAAGACATGTCGGGTGATGGCTGAAGTACAACGAATTCCCATTGGGTAGAGGAAGATTCCGCGCTATGCATATGACAGAGTATCAAAATATTCACTATCGAATAGCTGTTATACTTTGACAAGTTCTTACGATTCCCTGACAATGTTGTCTCCCGACAATAGCTTGACCAGCTAAGAAGTCGATCGAGAGTAGAGTAGGGCAGTGCCCAGGAGAAATGAAAGGACTGAACCCTAGGGCCTGACCAGCTAAGAAGCTGCCCGGGCATAAACTAGGGACTGAGCCAGGAGAAAATGAAGGGAGTAAGTCTTGGGGACCCGACCAACTAAGAAGTCATCCATGTTGGTGCAGCAGGGCCGACAATAGGGGTGAATTGCTTGTAAAAATTAAAATTAAATCTTTCCCGATCTTCCAACTCAGATTAGTAGCACAATTAAATCAAACTTAAAAATGAACAACTAAAAGAAGGCTAAAAATTAACTTGGTCACAATCTAGGTGGTTGTTAACCCAAGGCTCTAAAAGTGCTCCATTAGAATTCTTCTTCGTTGCAGGCGGAGAAGCCTCTTATAGAAGTTAAACAATTTAAAAGAAAGACTATGAAATAGTACAAGACTTGTTCAAGTTTTTGAATTCCTAGGTCTAAGAGTCTTTTTATAGTGCTTAGAAAATGTTATCCATATCTTGAAGGTGCCTTGAAAGTGGTCCAAGGCGCCTTCCATCAGATAGATTTTATCCGCCGAGGATAAAACTTTATCCTCGGCCAACAGCTAGCGAAGGCACCTTTTACAAGGCAGACCAAGCTAGTCTTCTCCGTGGGTGATGCTCCGATTATTCAGAGTTGAGCTCACCCGAACTCAACTCCGACCTTCTAGCAGCCTTCATCCCCAGCTTATCATCTCTTCGATCGTCGTGCACGTCCTTCTCATCCGTCGGTGTGCTCTTCCACAGCAACTCGCCCCTCAAATGCACCGAGCCCATCAGCTCCTTTCCCGTGTCATCCTTCTCGCTAGCTGCGTCTTACGTTCGATTTCTTGTGTTCATAAGCTCTTACACACTTGGACACAAAGATCAAATATAGACATGACCTAACTTAACCTGGTTGATCACATCAAAACTAAACTGGGGTACTTACACTCTCCCCATTTTTGATGTGCATCAACCCAAGTTAAGTTAAGGTTAAGCCAAAATAAAATAACATAGTAATTTGCAATTATAACTAAAAAATTGTAATACAATGAATTGAACAAGTTAATAAAATTATAAAATAAATACAACGATAAAATTTTTAAAAATTATCCTAACTCCCCTTAATCCCTTTTAACTTTTACCTATTCCTCCCCCTTTTATCATATCAAAAAAATCAAGAAAAATAAAATAAACATTTAGAAAATTTTGAAATAATTTTCTAGGAATACATAACAATAATTAACAGTAGGCTAATATTTTTAAGAAATAATTTTAAATATATTCTATTTTTAATAATTAATCTTCTGTGTTGACAAAAAATAAGTTAGTCCGAAGAAAGATATTATTTTATCTAACCCAAATAAATTATTTTAGTAAAGCAACTAATTTTCAAAAATAAACCCCAAAAAATATTTTTTTTCAACTCTAAAAATTCAGCTAATTTTCTTAGATATGTAAAATACATTGTTTAACGGAAAAAAAAAAGTTTCTAAATTTCTATTTTCTTTAGTTTTTAATATTAAAAATTTACTTTTTGCAAAATAAATCGTAATAATTCAGATAAAATTTTAAATTTTTTGTTAAGATAAAGAATATCATGTTTTATCAGAAAAATAAAAGATTTCAAAAATAAGTCTCAAAAATATTTTTAATTTTCAAAATTACCATTTTCGTTAATAAATTCATAAAAAATAACTCAACAAAAAAAAATTCCTTAACAAAAATATTGCTGTTTATAAGTTTAAAAGTTTTGAATAAGAAATTCGAATAGAAAAATTCACTTGAAAATATTTTTCTAATTAAAACAATTTCTATCATACTAATTCAAAAATTTTGGAAATTTAATATAAAAAAGATTTTAGAATGCAATATACGTTTCTAACTACTGGATTTACTAAAACTGTATAATTTCTAGGGATTTTCCTAATTTGTCCTTGGTGATTTCTAACGTACCAATTAATTCTTCCATAATTTTTTAATTTTGTTTTTCAAGACATATTTAAATTCAAGCATGTATATTTATTTTCTAGTTATTCTATTTGTGCTTTCAATTTTTCATTTTCTACTCTTAGATTATCATACATTTTTAAGGGGCATGAATTGGTTAAGGTCATTTTTATCTTAGCATTTTCTTTTTCTAGTTTTACTATATTCTTAGATAGCATCTTGATAAACTAAAATGACTTTTCTGAGGTATGGCACATACCTCACTTACCTCGTGTTCTAATGCTCCTCCTTCATCGTAGCTTTCTTATGAGGAACCTCCCCCTTCATCGATATTCATCTCTGAGCTGTTTTCAGCTTCTCTTTGGTGGTCCGCCAATAGGGCTAGTCCAGTGTATTCTTCAATTTCTAACTTGGATGATGACTCGCCCCATGTTGATTTTAAGTTTCTTTGCTTTCATTTGACTGGCTCTTTCTTCTCCTTCGTCCTCATCTTTAGGCAATTATTCTTGATGTGCCCTTCTTCGTTGCAGTTATAGCATCTTTCCTCTCCTTCGTCCTCACCTTCCTTTTGCTCTATGAATGTTTCTTAGCCTGCGCTTTATTAAATTTATTAGATTTAATAAATTTGCTAAATTTTCTAACCATTAGATCGCTTCGTCTTCATGTTTCGAAGTCTTGATCGTCCATTCTTGCCTTCAAGGCAACATTTTGGGCTCCTTTTACAATTCTGCATATCTAGATTTGTGAAGTTCTAAAGTGAAAATAAACTCTCTAAAGTCATTACATCTAGATCTTTGAAATATAATGAGAGTCTACTATAGACGTCTAATCTTGTGTCCTAGGAAAAGCATTTAAAGCATACCTTAAATAATCTCGATTTGTTACCTGTTCTCCAAGATTCTTAAGTCCGATGATTAACTCCTTCAGCTTGGCGTGCAATTGTGCTACTGACTCTCCTTTCAGCCGGAGGTTGGTCAGTTGGTTCCAGAGCATATCCTATTTTGCGAGCTTGACTTCGGATATACCTTCGTGTAGCTCCAAAAACTTCACCCAAAGTTCCTTTGTCGATTCATAGGTGCCATTCTGCTGACTTCTTGTGGAGATAGCACGCTCAGCAGATGGAATTTGACTTGTCCATTTGCTACAAAGTTCGCTTGCTCTTTCTTGGTCCAAAGATACTTTTCTTTTTTTTGTTTGTTGATCTTTAGGAGGTTCAAAGTCATATTTAATTATCAAAAGAATTTCAAAATCAGTTTTGAAAAATACCATCATGCGTTTTTTCCATAACATGAAATCTCCTTCAAACATCAATAGGTAGATGCTCGGTCCAACCATCATCTCGGTGCTTCAGTCGGCGGTTAGTCTTTCTGAGGCGTTCTGGCTCTCATACTACTTGTTGGTGCAGCGGGACAGGCAAGAG
>JBBMJZ010382482.1:0-15934 GCA_037833815.1 Zingiber zerumbet
AATAACCAAAACAAATGCCTTTATTTATATACAAGAATATGATACAACAAGTCCATAATACAATCATCAAATGATTGGCTCTAGGGCTCTAACTAACACTCGAATCGGTGGAATTGGGTGAGCTGAGGGCTTAGGGCCGGCAACAACAAGAAAACAAGGTGGAGTTCTAGGTAAGGGTTTTATATAATGTGGGCACTTTAGGACTTGGTCTAAATTTATAATTCCTATAAATTTGATATAAAACATCATACTAAGTTTTTATCCCTATCCTTTATCCATATCCATAATTATATAAATTTCATATATACATATATAATTTGTATGTGATAATATTGTTGTTCTTAGTTATTATCTATCACATATATATTTTATAGGTTATGTATATACATGTGAGGCATATAAGTTGGTATACAAATTCTTATACTTTTATTTAAATACTAGATAAATTTTATAAATGTTAAGTCCCATATATTATTTGTATAAAACTTAATACTAAGTCTAAATAGAAACCTATATGCATTGTTATATAATTCTATATATATCCACATATATAAAATTTTATAAATGCTAAGTCAATTATATTATTTTAATAAAACTTAATACTAAGTCTAAATAGAAATCTATATCCATGTTTATATAATTCCATATATATCCAAATATATAAAATTTATAAGTTATAGATTTATAAATGCTAAGCCATTTATATTATTTTATTCAAACTTAATACTAAGTCTAAATAGAAATCTATATCCATGGTTATATAATTTCATATATATTTTACTTAGTCATATAAATTTTATTAATAATATATAATTTATAATATTATAGTTTCTTAATTAGTTATTATGTGCACATTCTATATATATTAATCTTATATTTTCCTTATTTAATTCTATTTATGCTTTGAAATTTATATTATACATTTTATATTATGTAATATATTATCTATATTTTATTTCTATATTAATTAGATGAATAATCTCTAAAAATTTATACATACTAAGTTTTATCCCTAAATGCTAAGTCCTTTAATTCTCATATACTAAGTTTTATCCATTTATAATTCAGATATTATCTTTCTTAATTATCATACACAATTACATTAAATTTATACTCTATAATTTATATTATATATATCATATGTTATTTATATTTCATTTTATCCGCTACCTTAGCGGCTCCCTTAGTATCAACCTCATAGATATGGAAGGAGATTCATGCAGGTACACAGGTCATAGGCGCATGGTGGGGTAAACCCCAGGTCGTCAATTCCTGAGAATCGTCCCCTAACCATTACGCCAGAGATGTCATGCACCCACCATCTGCGCTACGCACTTGGGGTATATATTATTTATATTTCATTTCTATTATGATTGGATGAATAATTTATACATATAAATTCTATAAATGCTAAGTCTTTATATATTTATATCTTACTACTTTTTTTAATATAATTCACAAATCCAAATTTCCTACTTGTAGACTAACCTAATTAGTTAAATCTATTTATGTAAGTAAATTCTTAATTAAATCAAATGGATGATTACAATTAACCCAATAAATATCCTTAATTAAATAAACCTCCATTTATATGTTAAAACCTCAAAAATAGGAAATAAATATAATCCTAGATTATATCTTACCGTTGGTTCCTTGAGGTTCGATTCTAGACTTGTTACTACAACATTATTGTAAAATTAAGGGGTTCAGTGAAAATACATTTGTTAATTTGATTTACGAGTGTGACAGACTCGCTTATCATAAGTCTAGACATATATGTCGTAGATATAATACCATTAGACAACTACTCTCAACGGGAGTTATCACTGTTGACTATGTGAAGTCAAAGGATAACCTAGCGGATCCGCTAACCAAAGGGTTAAATCGAGAGTTAGTTGCGAGCTCATCACGAGAAATGGGCTTGATGTCGTTGTCAACAATCAGAGCAGAGGACACCCAACCTATGCTGACTGGAGATCTCAAGAACTAGGTTCAAAGGGACAACTAATTTGTACTGACTAGATACACTGTGGGGGAACGACCCAATGTATCAGTGAAGGATGGAGGATAAGCACACGACTTGTAATGATCCAAGAAGAGTAATGTGAAATACTCTTAAGGGATCACCTATGTGAGAAAGAAGTGGAGCTGCTTCGAAGAGAATTGGAGACACAATTCTTAGAGTTTCTCACAGAACCAGGCGTGTTTATGGCCAAGAACAAACACACTTATGAGAACTGAGTTATATCAGAAAGAGTCTTGGGTGAGATCTGTCAATGCTTACATAGGCGGCAGAATAGTTCAAGGGCATTGTGTCTACTATCAGCCAGTAAGTAAACAGATCTTCACAAAGGAAGGTTCAAAGGGTAAAACCTACCTGTCCTGTACTGGACTCAACTGCTGAATTCTATCACATACCCTATTTCCATTCATGCGGGGAATTGTTGGAGATTTGTGAATGGAGAAGAAGTGAAAGAGGCATGGAGCTCCATTATGAATGAGACTTTAGTCCCATATTGGGAGCTCAAGGCAAATAGGTTGGTTTATATTGATTCACATTCATTGAGGATGCGAGCAAAAGCATGGGGAGAGGTTCTCTCTCACGGGTGGGTGCACAGGGGGATGCAAATCTAGGGTCCAGATTGCACTGAACCATATTGACTCGTGTGTAGGCATGACCTGTGCATGCCGAATGCTGGACCAATCGGAGCAAAATTTACCCAAGAGGAACAACCAATATTTTGCCACTTAAACTTTTTTGCTGCTTGTGTAATGGATGCATTAAAGAAAGAGTAATGCATCCGAGTGAAATGGATGTATTAAAGAAAGATTAATGCAGCTGAGTGAAACGTTGGCGTTACATAACTGGCAAATAATGATCATTAAACGATCAATAACGCCGCCATTGGTCTGAGCTTCTATATAAGGAGGTTGTGACCACAGGCAAAAGGTTACACACATAGAAAAGCAGCAGAAGCTCTCCACCTACATTCCCTCCTCCTTTGTCATGCAACTTTTGCTCGGCGAAGTGCCTGTGATAATTAGGGTATCACTCAGTTCGTCATGACCACCAGTGCTTGGTGGAATCACGGTTCACCATTGTATCCTGGGAAACAGACGTCCCGAGAAAGCCTCGAAGCACAGCCGGAGATGAGACAAATATGTTTCAAGGAAACTGCGTTTATCATAGGCATCAGTTCGTTCAGCTCTAGATCGGTCGCTTTGATCAATTGTTCGCCCGTCCGCTCGTCCGATCGCTTTCTAGTCTTCGCCCGCCTGACCTCCAACTCGCTCGACCTCTTTGCCCAGCCAGCCTCCAGTTCGCTCGGTCGCTCGGTTAGTCGCTCTACCCGACCGACCACTTGGCTGCTTCACTCGGTCTATCTGCCCGACCGACCTTGATATGTATCTCACTCAGCACTCGATCACCAAGCTCACTCGACTAAGGTACCCGACCAACCTTCAACTCGCTCGGTCTCTCTGCTCACCCGACCGGCTGTAAGCTCGCTCGGTCACTATGCCCAGCCAGTCTCAAGTTTGCTCGAGAGCTAGCCCGCTCGACCACTGTGCTACCTTCATTCGGCACTCAGCAGATACCAGCCTCTGCTGGCAGCCTGAAATTATCAACTTAAGTCATTTAACAGATAAGTGAATTTAATTCAATATATTTAAATTCATCTAATACCCCTGTAAATCTCTGGCAAGAGATTATTTTCTTCTAACAAAAATATCTACCAACTTTATCTTTAAGAAACAAGATGTCATCAATTCTAGTTAGATACCTTTCTACTAAAAAATTTCTTAAATTTTGATCAATTTTTTTTTCCAATTTCTAGGATTCAAATGTGAAAGAATTTTTTGGTCATAGTTTTAGGTTGAATATCAAAAATATTATCATTATCTTCTTTATCCGAGTTATTTATAATTTCTTATTCAACGCTCATTATATTTGCAATATTCTTTTCCATAGCCATTTTATTATTGATATTTAAGTATTTATTAATATTTCCTTCGTGACTTTGAATAAATGTATTTTTTTTTCTTTTTCTGTTTTTTAATCTAGATAAATATTTTGGAAACGTGATTATATATTATACCTAAAAATTATTTTAAAAATAATGTGTAATAACTAGGAAATAATAATACATTATAAGAAATAAATAAATAATAAAAAGAGAAAAAGTTTAAACAATAAAAAGCAAAAGAAAAGAGAACTAACGAAAAAATAAAAATTTTAAAAACAACACGTTTAGGGTAGAAGCTTTTATTTCTGGGCGAAATAAGAAAGAAGCTATACCAATGTGAAAAATGGACAGATCAAATAAAAATTTACCAAAATAGAAGATGAATCGAAGAGGTTGCTATCATCCTGATCGTGTAGGAGACAAGCACCCTTGAAGAGGAGGAGCTCATAGTGAAATTAGGATGATGACGACCAACACTTCACGAACTTTGTTTTGTTAAATTAAAATTTTAATATTAAATGGCATAACAAATTATTAATTTTTGGGCATCTTTAGGAAGTGGGCTGAGACACACGCCTCCTGGCCTCATCTCAAGTTCAGCATATTTGCAATTGTTTTAAAATAATTTTGATTAATATAAAATGATTTTAATAAAATTTACATAATTTTGATCAAGTTGATAAAATATTTTGATATAATAGTATTTAGGTTTTATAATTTATGATTCAAAATTTAAAAAAATTAAAAATATTTAGCTATAACTATGCAGCAGCTACTCACGTGTTTGTATAATAGTTACATGGTATCTGCTATAATATGAAAACCAATCTATTTCATTTTAATCAAATTAAACTCTAAAGTTTAAATCTTAAATACTTATAGTAATTACAAAATAACTTCTAGCTACTGCAAAATAATTTTTATATATTATAGTAGCTGCTAAATGTAATAAAAGATATTTTCGAGATAAAACATGAGCACTCTTTTTGACTTTTTTTTTAAAAAAAAGGGATATCTTTTTGACAATATGTATAATTTGTACATTCTTTTGATTTTTACCCTACTTGGAAATATCATTGAATGTTTGCTGATGAAGAAGTATTCATCCAATTGAACTGGTCAAAAAAAATACAAGCAAATTCTCCCATCTATAACCCATAAGCAACTTTTGCAATACGAAAAATTAATAATAATAATAATAACCACTAGTTGACTTCTCTTCCGATGTTATTATACTTTTTCTTTTTCCAAGATATCATTCTTTATACACAAAATTATTCTGTGAAAATTATAATTATGTGATTTAAAAATTTATAATAATTATATTTATTAGATGTAATAATCTTCTCAAGTCAAATGGTCTAATGGGCAAGGATGGAGCCCTCTGTTATTCTACCTCGATTTAGTCGGATTTGACGATGTAAGGGTATTTATAATCGTGAAACCTTTCATGCATGAGCTCTTTTATTGTAATATCTACGTCACGTCAAAAAATAAAAAATCTTACATATTCTTTCATTATAAAAAAAATCTCTCAACAACTCATTTATAAATCTCACACTTTTTATTATATATATTTCTTTCATCTTTCTATTCCACATTATATAGAACTAAATTTTAATAAAATTTAAATTCATAAATTATTAATATAAAAATTAAAGTTTCCTAATTTTTGTAAATATTTTAATATTTTTATTTTTTAAATCAGAAATAAAAAATATTTAATAATTATTTTAAAAAAAAAATAATGAAGAAGCGGCTCCGTGTTCCTTCTTATTAACGGAGTTCCCTCCACTATGGAGCCACGTTACAGCGGAAGCTCCACCCATTGCCATTGCATGTGAAAGAGAGGAAGATAGTCCAGATTTTTTTAGCTGGATCAATCCGGGATCCGCCCGGGGCTATAAAATTTCTGACTCCTTAATCCTTGTAGTGCGGTAGCTTTAGAGACTCCTGCTCGAGAGTTTCTCAAGGCACGATCCTGATGGAATTTTGAAAACCAACAATAGATTTAGATTTTTTTTTTCTTTCTGTTTTTTTTTTCTCCCTGTAACAAAAAAACAGAAGTTAAAATAGTGGTCGATTAAGGAAACTCTCATTCCAATCAATGCAACAAGGCAGGTTGTCTACCGAGTCAACTTGCCTCATACCTTTTAATAAATGCCTCAGTTTGACTTGCTCCATGAACTTCCATAAAGCGACCACATCAGAATCCATTCCTCTGCACAAGAGCAAGAACAGCATCTAAAGAGAAGAGGAAGGAGACTCTCCTTTCCTCTGTTTCTTTTGTTCTTAAAAATTGGATTTTTATTTTTAATGGAGAAAGAGATCCGATCTCCGAATTCTTCGCCCTCCAGTAGCAGCAGCAGCAGCAGCAGCAGCAACAACAATGGAGGGAGCGCATCGCCGGCGCCGGCGCCGCTGCTCACTCCGAAATCGACGCCGAGGACAGCCGACGCTGCGAATCCCTACCCTACCACGTTCATCCAGGCCGACGCCGGATCCTTCAAGCAGGTCGTCCAGATGCTGACCGGCTCCTCCGACACGGCCGCCAAGCAACCACCGCTTCCGCGGCCCGCCAAGAACGGGATCTCATCGGCCGTGAAGGCCACCGGGCCCAAGAAGCCGGCTTTCAAGCTCTACGAGCGCCGCGGCAGCCTCAAGAACCTGAAGATGATGAGCCCTATGATTCCCAGCTGCCGGAACCGTGATTCCCCCCTCGGCGGCTCCGCCGGGTCATCTCCGCGCAGGCAGCCGCCGGAGATCCTCTCGCCCAGCGTGCTCGACCTGCCCTCTTTGACCCTCAGCCCCATCTCTCCCTTGAACACGGATTCCTTCCACCGTTCGCTGCCGCCCAATCCGCCTTCGGCGTTGGCGATGTCGGCCGAGGAGAGGGCGATCGCCGAGAAGGGATTCTACCTTCACCCTTCGCCGCGGACCACGCCCCGGGATGCGGAACCGCCGATGCTGCTGCCGCTTTTCCCGGTGACTTCCCCGCGAGTGCCTTCCGCCTCCGTCGCCGGCTCTTCTTCCTAGAGATGAGATGCCCATTTCCTTGGCAATTCAATTTGTACAATTTGAGCTCCTCTCCATTGAATTCTGCAATTCGAGCTCTACCTTGATCCATCAAAATCTCATTTTTATCGATCGGAAATTCTATTGTTCATCTGTATGAATGAATTCCAGTGCTTCTCGACATCTAGTTTAAGCAATAAACAACTCTCAAATTGTGATTTCCATCCTGTTTCTTCCACCAAAATTGCTGCTTTCTTGGATGGACAACCTGTGGCCGTGACTTTTCTGATTTCTGCAACAGCGCAGAATTGCAGACGCCATGAACAATTTAGTGAACGAAGAGAAGCAGTGTGTCCGTCACTTTGGACAAATTGCCGACAGCTCTAAGATTCCCTTCTCATTCACCTCACAGGTTTTGACTTCCAAGTGAATGCAAGCTTTCAGTAATCAGAAATTCTTCTGTAGAGATTGATGATGCCTCGTACCTGAGTAACTTTACCATGTTCAGTTGCATTGCTTCAGTTGAGTTCATCTGAATTAGCTTAGATGTCATTTGATGCTGTAGATGTCATTTGACCTCTCCATTACCTGTTCTTTCAGCTGAAAACTGACTTTGCTGATCTTCTGACATAGTCAAAGCTGATATATCAGATCAAATTTAAGAACATATATAATGCCGTTACTTTCCATTGTAGATGAACACACAAACTAACCAATTGCGGCCCATTTTCAACACGGTTGTGGTTTTAAGATACTTGCAGGAAGCAATGATGATTGAGAAATGGGTTGACTTTTGAAACTAGGTCACCACTTGAGAATTGTATTTTCTTATAGATCTAACAAAATCTTATTGATACAGGGAGTAATCGGACGTTCCACTGTGTATTGAGACGGTCAATAGTCCTGCCTAGGTCAAAGTCAAAGGGGATCAATTGTATCATTTCCGTTTGGGTTGCTCGAAGCGAGAAAATTCATCATCTGACTCATTACCCCCAACCATCAACTCAGCTCCATCGATTGACATCCACCTGACTTCTAGGGCTCAATTCTCCCGACTCCTTCAACTTAGTTTACCTGACTCCTATAGCTCAACTCTCGTGACTTCACCAGATCGGTATATCTCTGACTATTCTGCTTAGCATCACCGATTGACATCCATTCGACATTCAGCTAAACTCCACCGATTGACATCCACCCTACTTCTGGGGTCACCTCCCCCTGACTCCTTTAGTTCAGTTTAGTCGACTCTTGGGGCTTAGCTCCCTCGACTTCATCAAATCACTCTACTCGACTATTTTGCTAGCGCTAGTGACTAACGTCCATTTGGCATATGACCCAACGCCTTGCTTAGCTCCATTTGACCTCGTTGACTCGACTTTTTGGGCTCAGCTCCCTTGAGTTATTACTCCGCTTAGTTAGCTTTGGTTGTTTAATAGGTAGATACTTCTTGGCTTATCTCCGCTATTACACTCAGCTCCTTCCCCTACTCGGTCTCCACCTGGATGCTCCTACTTATAGGACTCTCGGGATATTCCTTTCAAGTCCTCCAATCTAATTCTCTTTTTATTTAATTGGCATGGCCCTTCGGACCAATTAATCTCATGTCTCATGAGCTAGTGTTATAAGTGGTACAATACGTGGATTGCCAAAGCACTTAAAGTAACATGATTATACAAATACGATAGAGATAGATAATATGACATCTCCTTTATCAGGGTATGACAATATCTCATCACTAATTAGTACTTGGAGAGAGGTATTCAATGACAATAATATAAGACGACCATTCTCGCGGACAAAGGTACACATACACCCTTGTATATAATTACATGCACATATATACTGTTCATCTTTTCTACCTCTCCGATTGCAGTGGTTGAGCTAAGACAACCCCTTTGCCTCCATTTTAACTCTTTCATTCTCTTTCTTTTCCTTAGGCTTCGCGGACTCCCTTGCGGTTGGTTCTCCTTTCATTGTATGGAGATTTTGCCAACAAAGAATAGCTCATCGATGGCTCATTCTCCGATGATCTCAGGCACAAATACTTACTAAGTGAATTTCATGGATTTGCAGAGTTTATCCTAGCTAGAGCTATCCTTCCTCTCCTCTCTAATTGTCAGTTTCTTTGGGAGAGCAGAAAGTAAAACTAAGGAAAAGTTTTTGCAGTGGAAAAGTTTTCATCGTTTACTTCATTAAAATTTTTAGAAGGAAGAGAAACGTAATCCATCAACGGATAGTTTAGGAGCCAAAATCGATCATCTTAAAATCGGACGGAAAACAGTGAATGGAAAAAAAACACATGCACACGTTTTCATTTATAAAATTACATTATATACCAAAAAATGACGCATGTACCCTTTTTAACTCACACAATTATATCATATACCCTAAAAATGATGCATTTACCATTTTTAACGAAATTACATTACATATATGCACATTTTCTCTACCAATATAAACAAGCAATGAAAGAAAGAGATTTCTTCACCTTTTTTTTCTTTTCTTTTTCCGAAGATAATTTTTCACCATAAATTTCTCTCCTTATCTCATATGCGCTTTAAAATAAAGGGAGCATAAAAGTTATATAAGTTTTGTTCACACTATTGAGAATTTTTATAAGGAGATTTGACTTTATATTATTTGGAATTGTAGTCATAGAGTATATCATCAGTGTGTGTTATAAAATAATTTAAAAATATATATATTTTTATATGGTGTAAGAGTAACTAAACAGTAATTAAAATTAAAGTATCATGGCAATTTACTTGTGGGTCCACTGCTATATCCAATAACAAATGAGGTAAGCTGTCGAGTTGGATAATCCTTGTCTTTCGGCCCAACGGTTTTAATAGGATTTAGGGCTTGCTGCGACTGAGGAAATCAGTCGAACTCGCCACGCACACCGCGAGATGGCGAGAGCTTTCGGCACTGCCCTCTACCGGGTCTCTCTCACGCGTGTCCTTCCTTCTTTCCGGCGCCAGACGACGCTTGAGAGTACGGATACTTTGCCGCTCGACTCCCCCTTTGTGGTTTTCCATAGTGGCTTGAACAATTGAATGGTTTGCATCTTCTTTGTTAGGGGTTGGGTTTCTGGGCGCGAAGCTGCCGATCATGCCTTCCAGTGGGGAGCGTAATTTCCAGGGCGTGAGGCGGATATGGACTTCTCGCCCTGTTTGCATGGGCAGGCGTTCTTGCAAGATCGCTGGAAGAAAGGTGAAAAGTTAATTGTACTACTCACTTTAATTACTTTTATGTAACTTAATGCCTTAATGAAAGCGGATCAGAGTTATCTTAATGTCAATGTTGTAATGTTCTATGTCGTGAGTTATAAAAGCTGTCATGAGAAAGTAAGAATTACATTAAAGTTAAACTGGAATAAAAGCTAACAGAGCGCGTAGGGGCAAAAGAATAAAAATAAATAAAGAATGTTGAAGATGTCATCACCAAATTTCAGTTGCCTTCAGTTGGTTCTATACTCGGTTTTGATCCTATGTGGCATAAAAAGATCATATGTTCTTTGAGACTTCAATTGGTTTATTGATTTGCAAATTTGGTGCATAACCATCCAAGTTTATATATGTTTGCTCCATCCTTATCTCTAGTTGCGGCATAGTCTAGGTCAACCTGGTTTCTGTAATTCATGTGTTGTTCGAACTTGGGTGCAACATAAAAGTATCTGTCTCATATATGAATGGATATAGGTGTCCGATGCTTTATTTTCTAAAAGTTTGTATAAATGGTCAAAGGTGGTGTCAAATAAGAAAAAGACATAATAGTGATTGGCTCATTAATAGAGTAATTTTGATGATGATTATAAGCTTCAGAGGAAATAACAATCTTTTTCTATGTTATTTCTTTATTTTTAATCCATTTCCTTTCCTGTAGATCAATTTCATGTCTCTTCACTGTGAAAGGGCTGCTGTATTATTCTTATTCCATTTTTCTGACAACTAATTGCATGTAAAATATTCATTTTTTTTTCATCAGTGCTGAAAAAAATAGTAATTTACAAAATTCATGTGTTATTTTTGCAGGATGCACAGAATTTGAAGAAAATGAAACGGAATAGCAAAATTGGAAAAGAAATTGTTGCAGCGTAAGTTAAAAGGTCCTTGATTTTTTTGAAGCTTCTTCTTAGTTATGATATATTGGTTAATCAGTAACTATAGGATCTAGTCAACTTCTGTGTGTTCTGATTGTATGTTCTTCAAAAATCATCAGTAGTTATTACTGTATTGGAAGCTTCAATAAGTAGGTGAAACTTAATGAAGTGCTTCTTTAGTTATAGTATTGCACCGTGGTGTTATACTGAATCTTTTAAGCGCATCTGCTCTGTAGTTAAGTTCTGCCCCAGGCTTGCATGTATGAACATGCTAATTCACATGTCTGGGAATTCGTATACATTAACAGTCTTATTAATCCTTTCACGGGCATGCTAGACCGATTAATATTTGAAATTCTATTAAGCATGATTTCCAAAACTTTTGCTAATGGTCACTACATGAAAAATTTAGATCAAGAAAATAAATTTGATTTCAAGTGTGATTGTGTGAATATAGAAAATCTGGAGTAGTTGCATTCATGAATAGACTAGATCCTTGACTTTTCAATTTTCATGTGGGCTATAAGGTCATTTCATAACTAAGATCAGGGCTACTGTGAGCGTGAAATCATGTTTATCCTCTTATTCATGCAAATCAGCTAAGTATTATGTGGATAAACTAGTTGGAGAGGTTAAGGATATATTAATGTAGATAAGCACAGAAGATATGATAACTAACTGGTGTAGCATGCACAAAAAAGAGGACAAAGCCAACCTCAAGTTTTGTCCTATTACATGTCCTGCAAATATACTTACATGTGTGCATATCTGATCACTCCCAATTTCATTAGGCCTTGAAGCAACCAAGAAGTTCCATGAAATACCTCATGAACATAGATCTTAAGGATAAACCATGTTATTGATCTCATTTAGTTGGATTAGACATCTTTCTGACATGCGGACATCAAACTAAGAGAATGTTGATCACCATACATCCCATGAAGTTAAACTAATATATGCCAGAATACTTGTTATACATGGATTTATCTGATATGTAATTAGTATATCCAAACATATTGAATGCATTAATTTGCTCGTGTCTCTTAAACCATCAGTGTCTCAATTACATTTAAAACGAAGAAAAAGAAAGATAACTTTGTTAAAACATATCTAAAACTAGGCTTAGTTAGTGTTCTATCTAGGAAAAGACTACTGATGGGGTTGGAGCCTCTGAGGCACATCATAGAGTGGTGATTGTCTTGTACCTCATATTCCACCACAGATTGTGTTAGAGTTGATGTTTTCCCCTGGCAATAAGTGTGATACCTTGAGCAAGAAGTGTAGTGATACCTCTGTATATTCCCAAATCGCAAGTAGGAGAATTGGTTTAGTATAAACTGTGCAATCAGCTTGAAGTCGAATATTTTAGGGCATATACTTTATCCTTAATAAGTTAATAGTCTGACATTTATTTGTGGCAAGATCTTCGTTAATTATGAAGAATGTTTAGATATTGTGGTGCAAGTTCTTCGTTTATAACATTTTGTGTTTTCTTACTGATGACTGTCTCCAAAATTGCAAATTGTATTTTGTCAAAAAAAAAAAATGGTGCTAACTTCCTGCTATATTGATTGCATCAAAAATAAAGTATACAAAAAGGAGGCCCAAATCCTACTTCCAATACAGTTTTAGCTGCTGTACTAGAGAAAGCTAGAGAGCTTGAAGTGCCCAAGGAAATTGTGGAGCGCAACATAAAAAAGGCATCTGAAAAGGGACAAGAAGCATATATCGAAAAGTTTTATGAGGTAACTAATTTGTCATTCTATATTAATTTTTTATTATTGATTAAGAGTTACAATGAATCAGGTCTATGGTTTTGGCGGGGTTGGTATGGTTGTTGAGGTCCTAACAGACAAAGTTACAAGATCAGTAGCTGCTGTTAGAGGAGTGGCAAAGGACTGTGGAGCAAAACTTGCTGATCCAGGATCTATCTTATTCAAATTCAGGCGAGCGCAGGTCATAAACATAAAGGCCAATGCTGCTGACAAAGATCAGCTACTCACTATTGCATTGGATGCTGGTGCTGAAGATGTTATAGAACCACCAGAGTATGAAGATGACTCAGAAGAAGATCGACCTGACAGGTACTTCCAAGAACCAAACGATGACATATTAAAGTTTGCTCTTTGGTGTCATTTTATTTGGTGCTTTTCACTTGCTAGTCTAGATAAATCATGATCCAATTTGATGGAACAAAATCAAGCAAAGGCGTGTTGTATATTCAAAAGATAGCAATTCAAGTTGAATGCATCATTTTTCAGTGCAATGGACCTGAATTTCTTAATAAAATGCTTGCATAGTAGTTACTTTCTTGTGTTTACTAAAATATTTCACCATTTGCAGCTACTACAAGATTGTTACTTCTTCAGAAAACTACTCCTCTATATTATCAAAGCTACGGGATGAGGGCGTAGGCTTTGAACCAGATAATGGTTTTGAACTACTGCCATTTAACCCCATTGAGGTACATAGTTCGAAGTAGTTAACCTTGTGTTTGAAACATATGCTAAAATCCACCAATCTACCTTTGCATCTTAAAGTATCATATGCCCTCAAGCAGTGTGTCCTAATTAAGCATCAAGTTTAGTTTCCTCCATAAACTCATCGGTGTTTGTTTCTGAGTTTCTGTTCTAGGTTGATGATGAAGCGATGGATTTAAACAAGGACCTTATCTCCAAGTTACTTGAACTAGATGATGTTGATGCTGTGTATTCAGATCAGAAGTGACCACGGTGATTTCACCCTCACATGTGGGTTTTTTTATATATATTTTCTATTATATTTGTTATCCGTATATTTTCATAAAAGCTTCAGGTTCATCTAAACTTGTGCCTAAAACTCACTACCCTTCCAGATTTTATTCACAAGTCAACAAGAAGGCCAGTTCCTCCAGACTTCGAGTTCTTCAGTCTCAGGAAAGGAGTTTTTCTTTCCTGCTCGATGTACCAATATATTTATTTGTATTTGAAACATTTCATTCATTTTATCTATGAAATGAGTAAATTCCATTCCTTTGCACTGACTTGAATATTTCTCTCCCAACTCGACCTGTCATACTTGTTTGACGGGAAGAAATTACTCTTTATTTATGTTTCCCAATGTGTTGTATCACCAAAATATAATATTTTTGCTCACTTTATAGCATGTAGATCTTGTTGAGATTGTATCTTGTTTCCTTGACTCATCTCTGAAAGGGTCAAGATTTGTGATTCCAATATGACGTTTTGAATGGGTTGATTCAACTTGACCCTTCTTTGTAAATGTGCCAGTTTTGCTCCCGGAGTAATAGTGCATCTTCTAAATTTTCTAAGCATTTAACGATAGAATCTCAGTTTCAGCACATTATTAGATGATTTTTGTTTAATGGACGATTAATCTAAGTAGAACGGGTGCTTTTCGAATTATTCCGTAGTTTGTGAGAAATTTGTTTGGAGCTCCCAGTTGTTTGTAGCAAGAGATTATGTGTATCATAAATTGTCTGTGTGAATATTTTTATTTTGAAAAAAAATATTGGAGTCAGCTATAAATATATGATAATCCGGGGAAAAAAGTGTTTTTCAATAAAAATAATGTCACCAACCAGACAACCTACTATAATGGGTGAGGTCATAAATGGCCATTGAGTAATTATTTGGGCCTGGCCCAAAAATGGACCTATAAAAAAAGTCACTTCTTATCCCTTCACGGTTGTCCGCAGACCCTCGGTGCTTCCGTTCTCCGCTCCGTACCCGGAACCCTAATCTGGAGCATCTTCCTGGTCACCGTTGTCTTATAGGCTTCCTATTTCACGTTCCTCCGCAGACCCTCGGTCCGTCAGTTTTCCGTCCCGTCCCGGGAACCCTAAGCCGGAGCATCTTCCTGGCCGCCGTTGTCTTATAGGCTTCCTATTTCAGCTTCCATACCTGACTATATAAGCCGAAACGCCGCCTCTTCTTCGTCGTCGAGGTTGTATATCCGCTTAGTGTTCAGATTCCTTCTCCTGGCGTCGTTGAATCTCGATCTGGTTTGAGAAGGAAAAGGGTGCAGTGCGCTGACCAGCGAGATGGCGGGCATTGGTATGGCTGGATCTCTAGTTATAAGCATAGTATTCTAGCTATCTATTCCGTGAAAAGGAAATGCAATGCTACCTAAAGTTTTTATTCATCTCAGTTTGAATATGGAGAAAATCGTGAATCCGTTTCTGGATGGTTTTCTCATAGATAACTGGTCTCAGTGCTTTTTTGATTGTTAATACGAGAAAATTTTGTTTTTTCAGTGCCAAGATTTTTTTTATCATTATTATTATTATTTTATATTTCAAAACGCCTTACGTTGATTATTGTAGTCCTAATCTTGCTTGCTTGAAACAAATTAGTCTGGAAGACTTTTGGGATCTAATATGGTTATGATATGACTTTGTAGTAAACCTAGTCTTGAGCTTGGTAAGTGATCCAAGGAAAAGGGTTCCTGATAACGGTGGAATTTCCATGCGTCTTATATGCCTGTGTCTAAGGATGATTCTAGTCTGACTTGGGTTTGGGCCTTTATGAGAAATTCAAATCACTAATGGAGGAGCTTGAGACTTGAGTAGGGATGGTCAGGAATGAAAACGAGGTGGGGCAGGCAGTTTAGGGTTGGGGCTTAACTTCCTATCCCATCCTGACAAAAAAGAGCTTAAGTTAGGGCAGGGTGAGTTATGGTACAAAACTTTCTTTACATCCCCTGCACCATTGAGTTGGCAGAAGCGTTTGCAAATTACCAATGTTCAAAGTAAATTTATAATTTCATCACAGTGACTTCTGCCAAGTTGTTTTCTATGTTTGTCGTCCTCTTAATTGCTTGTAAGATAATGCAATGGTTGTATTTTAGCTAT
>JBBMJZ010382490.1:0-15932 GCA_037833815.1 Zingiber zerumbet
TAGCCGATCCTCAACACTTTTATTACACCATGGCCCGGGGCTATTATCGTATAGGAATAACATTAGGACAAGAGTATGAATCTATAATAATTAGTAAGTAAACATGTAGGCTACGTTCGGTAGAAGGTAATTCACCTTGTAATGTAATCAAGATTACATTACAATATTGATTACTTTATTTGGTATAGTGTTAAAGTTGTAATGTAATGTAATCTATATTAAAAAAGATAATAAAGTTTTGTAATATGGATTATAAGGCTAACACCATGTAATCCGATTACATTGCGAGGTAACCGTTTAACTAAAATTTAAATGTCAAATATACCCTAGTCCATTTTAGGTATCAACTGGTCCTCGACATCACTTTCGCTGTCAGTCGATCGCTGGTCTTCGGCCTTCGCTGCCTACCACTGCCGGTCGTCGCCTCTACCACTGCCGGTCATTGCCGATCACCACCATCGCTGGTCATCGACGTTGCTGCCACCACTTCCGGTCACCCGCATCGCCGTCACTTTCGTCATTCATCGACGTCGCAGGATATTTTTATCATTTTATAATAATACGAATTACATTCCTTATAAAAAAATATTAGACATTAAACAATAGAATTTAATCTTTAATTACATCTATTATATTATCAAATATGGTAATATAATTAGAATTATATAATAAAAATTTATTACATTACAAGCTCAGCTGTAGTAATAATAATAAAATATATCACATTTAAGTCTTTTATATTTATTAATATTCATTATTAAAAGAACATATGTATTTTTAATATTACCTTGCTAAAAATATCAATTGAATATTTTATTTATGATGGTAATAAAAAATATTTATTATTTTACTTTTTTATATTTTGACTATGAAGTATTAATATCAAACTTTGGATATTATGTCACATTATCTTATCGTATACGTATTCTATGCGGGCGAGCCCATCGAGTCTTGTATTCGGTCGAATGCTGAGACGGTCTCTGAGGCCTCTTCTTGTTTCTTCCCTCGCTTTTAATTTTTCTCTTCTTCCTCCGTTCAAACCCTAGAAATCCAACCACAATAACCCCCATCACTCACCCGCTTCTCCTCCCCTCCCAAATTCTCGGAATCCTCCAGTCTTCTCAGCCGCCCTCCGCTCCCGCTCCCACACGCCGCCGGCTCCTCGATCCCGGGCCCTAACCGTCCTCGTTCCGGGAAGAGCTGTGGCTCACAAGCGCTCTTCAAATTGCCATCTGGTCGTCTATTGTCTCCCCCCTGCAACCCTTCCTTGTACGCGAGGAGTGAAGTTTCGTTGAAAAATCCGGCGCCTTGGTGGTCTTCCTCGTCGGTTCAAATCTAGGGCGTTAGCGTATTGAAGAAAAATTGCATTTTGAGCTGCGCGCACGTGTTTTTGGGACGGGTTCGGAGTTTAAAGTCACTGAGAATTAAGGGTTTGACTTGGCTTGAGCTTGTTGTGGAATTCGGGCAGCTGAACTCTGCTTTGCCAAAACCTTGTCGTAGTTGGGCAGCCTTAGTAGCCTGGAAGGTATTCCTCTGTTCCTCAAGTGTCGGAAGTGACATTGTAGCTGTGTTTGATTGGTTTACTGAGTCATTGGCTTTCATTTTACTCCGACAAGCAGAGTTGTGTAGTGAGCTGAGCAGAGGAATCAAATTGGTACTGGAATAGGGATGAAGGTTTGATATGAGTAGACTGTCATTTAGGCCTCGTCCTCTTGACATTCACAAGAAGCTCCCTATTGTAAAATCTATTAAAGAGTTTGAGGAGGACGATGCTCCTACTGCAACTAGTTCAACCCGAAATTCTCTCCTGCCACGGGTTGCAACTGCCCATGACAGTGAGGTAATCCAGATTCCTGGAAAATATAGTATTCCAACTATTCATTTTATGCTAGCAACTAATGCCGCCTTAGTTGTTCTTAGACAGTGCTTCCATTTTGATTGTTGTATCTTATGTCATGGTCAGATCTTTTCAAATATACACAGTGTTTAATATGAATACACCACACGAAGCACCTGTGCTCTCAGTTACATTTTACACTACTTCCGAATGCTATTTCTCCATCTACTTGAAGCCTTGGATGCTCTTAACTTACACAGAGTGGAATTTCAATGAGGAAAAAGCTGTTTATCTGCAGATAGTTTTCTTTTAATTTAATTTAATTTGTATTTTTTAAAAATGTTCAATTACTTTTATTTTTATGTTTTGGGTGGAGTATGCTTGTTATTAATCTAAAGTTCTGGGTGTCAATGACATTAAAAATTATCCAGTTATTCAGTTTCAGTTGCATGCTTTCAGATTTAATCAGTATGTTCTTTTTTATCCTTACTTGAGGTTCGTTCCTGTTTCAAGTCTAAAAGAATAAGTTCTCTTACATTTAATTATGGATCAGTTACGTATTTGAATAGTGCAAAAAATAAAACCCATGCCAATCCCTAGAAGAAATGAACTGCCATAACTTTACTCTGAAAACTGCTATCGCTTATCTCACTCAAAATTTAGTAAGCATCTATTTACTTGTAGTTTTGTACATTCTATCTATTTAGATATATAAGCTGATGGGACTAATGTTTGCCTCTTACAGAAGTATCGAACTCTTGGAAAGAAAATTTCACAAGAAATTCCTACTCCCCAATTCAGCACTGTGGAAACATATGAAAGAGATTATTCTCAGACTTTTTCTCAAACAACTAGTTACATACATGCAAGAGGAGGTAGACCACCTTATTGTAATAGAAATAGGACATACTAGTTGTCCTTCACGTTATTTCTTATGTCACGCATGTATATTACACTTTACAGCCAGGGCTGAGATTGGCGAATTTGTTGAGTATGATTTGGATAATGAGGATGAGGATTGGCTTGAAGAGTTTAACAATGAGAGGAAGATTCTGTCACCAGAAAAGTAATGATAATAATTCCTAGTAATTGAAATTGCCTTGTATGATTAGCAGCTATTTATCTTACATAATTTTATAATATGATGTCTCTTTTTTATTCTAGAATCTTAGTTCCAGTAAAATCCAATTAGTTCTATGTTGATTCTATTACCAGAAAGTAATGATATCAAATTTTCATGCATGTCTAGTGACTGTTTATTATTGTTAATCTTGAAAGATATTGTCTCATTTCTAACTGTGAATCTTAATTCCAGTAAAATTTCAATTTTGCTATGTTAAATTTACTTTCTTTAAGTTATTGTTTAGCGCATCGCTATTGTACATTCGGTATGGAAAAGAATATGTTTGGTTATATTCCAGGGTTCCAGAATTTGAAATCTAGTTTTCAATTGACATTAGCATTTTCAAACAAAGGATATGCATTCTTACTCTCCTCACGTTCAATTTCATAGATGAGAATTACATTTTTATCCCCGCTTATGTGTTAAGACAAGATATCTTCTTTTTCAAGATAGGAGGTGTTTTAAATCTTCTAGGGAAGTTTATTTGTGTTTCTTATTACCTTTCTGTTCCTAATGCCATGTCTTATCTGCTTCATTTGTTTACATTTTAAGAGAAGACATTATCTTTTTCAAGAGAAGAGGTGTTTTCAATCCATCTGGGGAAGCTTGTTTGTGTTGTTTGTTCCCTTTATGTTGCTATTGTCATGTCTTATCTGCTTCATTCCAGGTTTGAGACCCTCCTGTTCAAGTTAGAGATTTTGGATCATAAAGCTCGAGAAAGAGCTGGAGTCCTAACACCTACATTTGGAGCTCCTGTTCCTGTTCTTTTGCAGCTTGAATCTGCAGCAGAGGTTAATCAGTAATAACAGTATCATGGAACCTTATTTGACAAATTATTAGGAATCAACCTTTTCTTTCGTTAGCAAGCTTGTTCCATGATTATTAATCTCTCCATCACCCAAAGAATATGTTGGCTAGCACAGATCTTTATTCTGATGTAGTTGATTTCTTTGGATTCTTATTGAATGTACTTACTGTAAATACCTAAACAAATTTAGAATGGACTCAGAATATCAGATAATTTATGTTCGTAACTTATTCTTGCTTGTTGATAGTTGGGTTGGAAAATAATTTAAATTTAGATAAGATGTCTAATTGGGTTAAGCATGTTACTTTGACAAATTTGTTCTCGTACAAATTGAGTCTAAGTTGGACAGGTTCTCAACTCTGAACTATTCATGTCCTACAAGTTAAGGATGAGTTATAGAAGAAGTTGGTTGGAGGCTGGTGGAGGAGAAGAACCATCAGTGAACTTGTCAATGAATGGGTAAGATTTGGTGAGGATCCTCATATTGGAATAGGTGATGATATGGCGGCACAAATGGAAGGTGTTAGGCATTTTGTAGTGACTTGGTTTATCATAAACATAATCATATGGGAAAAAAAGAAGACCACATATGTGATAATATATCAGTATTTTGTAATTTTTTCCTGTTTAATCAAGAGATTATTGAGGTGACATTTCCAAATTCTACGAGTTTGGAAAAAAATAGGTGATTTGAGCATGTATTGAAAATCTGAAATGTGAGCTTATATTTAATTCCTAAGAAAAAATTTCAAGAGCAAGACTTACTAAAAGTTTACACATTTGCAGGCTTTGCAATCTCTATCTGTGCGTTCCATCATTTTGCAATCGGTATATAATTACTGGAAATCAAAGGTATCATTAACAATCAATTTGGGAATGGTACTAGCTATTAAGCATTGTTTTTTTTTTTTTTTCATTTTTTATCCTTTTTTATAAAGATGAAAACATAATTTATAATCCTGTTCACTATGTTTTCTTCTCTGTATTGCAAAGAATGTGAAATAGTTCATTCTGACTAGAATTTGCAGATTTTTCTGTACCTTTATATTAATCCTTTATTCTCATACATGTCTTATCTTTTTGGCAGCGAGAACAGTGGCAAAAACCTATTTTGCATCACTTGCAGGTTAGCATGGCTAATTAGCTATGTTTAATTTTTGATTGATAGTTATTTTTTCTCTCACTTTTTGCATTATATATTAATATATTGACTTAACTTTGACAAGACAGGTTGCTTTTGTCTTTAACAGTACTGGTCAAAAGTTTTAGAAGACAGCTTTAAATACAAAATGAGCATTTGTTATCAACATAGATTGTGATTATACTAAAAAAATGCTAATACAGTGAGGTTGCTCCTTACTTGCAAGAGCAGACACTGAAATCTTCCTGAAACTTTAGTCTCTTTGTTGCGCCCAACGCTCTATGGAACTAGTACTATATATGTTCTTTCTACAGTTCAATAGTAGAAGTTTAACAATGCACTCTTCCTCGTTGCTTGATGTTGATTATACTGGCTTCGTTGTTTAGGAGTTTGTTTCTTTAATGCAATTCTCTGCAAAACAGTCAACCTGAACATAGCTACTTCTTCTCTTGTGCAGCCTCCTCCCCCAGTAAACGACACCAATCCATATAATGTGTTTAGACCCAGGGAAAAGGCACATCGCCTTCATACAAGAAGGGTAAACCTACTGAACATGTAGAATTGTTTATCTTCATAGCATTTTTTTTCAGAACATCAATATGCCAATAATGTATATTCTTGACATTCATGAAGATTTTGTTTCTCAGATGCAAAGGAGGGAAAATAATGTTCAATCCTTTGAAAAGCTTCGGCAGGTAAATGCAGCTCTTTCACTCTCATTGGAACATTATTTTCTGAAAAAAGCTTATCAAGCATTTATATGTGAAGTCATGTTTGACTTCTCACTTAGTCAATATTAATGTAAATGAATCTAGTAATTTTCTCCTGTAGTGTTGTTTGGACCTTTACGATGTGGCCAATCCTAATTTTAAAGTTCATTTTAATTTAATATGAGATCTGAAAATGCTTGCTATGAAGGCATCTATATTTTTGTGCTATTTTAACCCAAAGAGATTGCCCACTGGACTCAAGCCATATTTCCTATCTGGTAGGGTGGCAAAAGAAGGCCTAGGAGTTTTAAGTTCTTATATGTGTTTGATTATATTGACATATATGAGTTCATTCTGTTTGTTTCTACGTCCTTGTGGAAGAATATCTAGGAATGTTGTTTCTGACTAGTGACTATCAATATCAAGGATTTTCTTTAGTTCAACACAAAAACTTTTTTGTTTGGCTGCCAAGCATCTTTGCACTTCAAAACTGGCTTGTAAAGTAACTGCTTATTTGAGATTGAGATTTATAAAAAATCATATCGTTTCCGTTTGCAATTGTAACTGCATTAAAAATAAACACCATTACTTATCAGTGTTTTGCTTGTAATCAATCACTTTCGAATAGTTTTCTCTTAAAGTAGCTATTACCATTTTTGCAAGTGGGAAAAAAAACAATTGCATTTGTGAGTCAATATTCAGCAACAAAGTGTATCATATGCGAACCTTGTTTGTGACAATAAGAAGAAAATTTAGAGCCTGATCAATATGTTATTGCAGGTTAAAAAATTTGTTAGAGCCAAATTATCTTTTTCTATTGACCTCATGACTTCTCTACATATAACTGTTCTGCTTCCTACAAATTAATGGGCCCAATTTTGACTGATCCTGAAAGCTTAAACAACGATATATTATTAGTGAGGTCTGACAGAATTAGCTGTATGGATGATAATAACTTTCTTGGTCTTTTGGAATGCTACCAGCTTTGCATATTCCAATTGCTTTTGTTCAGTGTTGTTCCAGTAGATATTTACTTCATTTTTGCAATGGTAGCTCTGGTACTTGTTATCCTGAATGAAAGCATTCAATTTCAGGTTAGGCTTAGCTTGGAGCAGGCCAAGAGAGTGGTAGAAGCCTTGATTAAGGTTTATAGTTACACATTCATCTATTATTACTTTTTCTGTATTCAATGCAGTGAAAAAAAAGTTAGCGATTCATCACTAGCATGTGTGCAGAGGGAACAGAAGAAACGAGAATTCATGGAATGCGCGGTCAATCTCCAACGCACCAAGTTGAAGTATAAGGTATATCCAAATAAAAAAATCTACTTTTCTCCTTTAACTAGGCTATTCTTCGAGTTAATAATTCTATTTGAAGTGTTGATAGTTTTTTTATGAAACGCTTTTATGTGCAATATATTTGTTTCAAATTGAATATCAACGATTGGTTGTTAAAGGGCCTCGAGTTCCCCGGCTTAACTAAAACTTGTTTCAGCATGAGGCACAGCTTGTCGACGACAGAATGGCATTGTCTGGTTTTCCAGGATCATGGAAGTTTACTTCCAGCGATGATGATGATGATGATGATGATATGGATACCGACTACACACAATCTTGGCCCGCCTCATTTTATCCAAATTATGCAGATTCTAATCTTATGGTTGTTCGCAAAGAGCCAATAAAGCGAGAATTAAAACAGAGATATGTATCGGATGGATGGCTGCAGAGAATGGTATGCATTCACTTTCCAGAATTGTTTTGTTTTCTATCTGCGAGTTAGTAGAAAGTTTCAAACGAACAATCTTGATGACTTTGAAATAGGTAAATGATGTAACACTTCAGTGTCCATATCTGTGGCAGGATCCTGATGAGCCAATAATGCTATTCTCAAAACCTCTGGATCCAGATAGGCTCGCAGCCTTTGGCATTATGCCACCATCTCATCCGCCCACTGATGATGGATCAGTCATACCGGCCTTCCGTGGCAGGATTGGTCGCGGAGGACGTATAATCTTTGATCGTTGTGACCCGCATTTGTAAGTTTCATTCGACCAAAAGAGCTTTCTTTTCGCTCCCTATCCAAGGCCTCGTCCTCGTCTGTCAAATGGCCTACACTATCGCTTGCCTTTTTTATGTATAGGCCATTAGATTAAGCCTTTCGATATCACTGATTCTATAGCATTAGGGTTCTTTGATGCAAGCCCCGAAGCAAGCGCGACTGACTCAAAGGTCGTGTGCTGATTTAAGACGAAAGAGGTATGACTCGTGGCCAGGCATGGAGAGGTTTTTCGAACTGGCCATGGTGATCGCTTCTCGGTCTCTCTACCATCAGACACTTATTTGTCTTAGATTAAGGCTAAGCATTCTTTGTTCCTTGTTCTACTATTGTGGATTTGAGTTTACTTCCAATGCTTGCTATTTTGGGTTAACTCTTTGATGCGACGGATGTGATGGCTCGTGCTTGAATGGGGACTCAGGATCAGCTTCATGAAAACCTTATATTCTCTAAGGAGTTTTCACCATGTGGAAACACTCCTTCATGGAATTCTAACTTTAGTCGGACGTGACCAAGAAATCACAAGTTTCGCTTGGTTAGTTCGGAATGCTAGATTTAAAAATAAAAATTTCAATAATCTACTAGCAATAGAAAACTCAAGGAAACAATAGTTAACATATTTGCGTTATCAAATCTAATATTAAATAGCTTTTTTACTTAACTGTTCAGTAAACTTTCCGAAATATCTAAATCACTTATTTCATTTTTAAAATTATTAAATCATATATCCAATATTTATTTTATCTTTTCATATTTACCTAAAACGATAGCTACATTTGGAATTTTTTTTTAAATGCGTAGATTTTTTTTTTAATATCAATTTACGTTTAGGATACTTATTTTATCTTTTCATATTTGTCCCAATAGCTTGCTACATTTGGATTATTTTTTTAAATACGTAGATTTTTTTTTTTAAAAATATCGATCTATGTTTAAAAAAGCTATTGTTAGATATATTAAATCCATTAGTTGATTTTAGCTAAAATTAGCTGATATACTTAGAGACAATAATTGTTTAAAAAAATTATTGTTAGATATATCAAATTCATTAGTGGTTTTAGCTAAAATTAGCTGATATACTTAGAGAATTAATAGAATTTGAAATTATATTAAATCATATTTTTAGAGACAATACATATTTTTTATGTATACTTAGGATTATATTCATGTTTAAAAATTAGTAATCTATTAATTTTTTTAACAATTAAAAAATTAATTTATGTTTTTAAAAAATAATTAGTCTCAATATATTGTGCTAAATTGATACGGTGAGAGTATAAATATAATCAAGAAAATTAGATGAACATATATTTATGTCATTCTGAACTCTCTAGATTTCAAATTGATATTGCTTAAAGAATGTTCAGATATTTCTACAATTGCATAATATTGTCCATTTTAGGTATAGACCCTCATGACTTTGCTCTTAAGCTATATCCAGAAGGTCTCATGTCAATGAAGATAACATACATCCTTTTAAATTCATGATATTTTTCAAATATTTCTAATATGAGACTTTGATTAAATCTCAATAATCCTCCCCTCAAATGATTATAAGGGTGAGTATTCGGTTAATTTGGTATTAATTTTGTATAATTTTTTAAATTATTTTTTTAAATAAATTCAGTTAATTCTGTGTTAATCGATATAATCTATTTTTAATTTAATTCAGTTAATTTGATTTTAGCAAAATTTTCATTTGAATTGGTTAGCAAACATTATATCGATTTTCAGTTAATTTATATACTAAATTAATCGAATACTCACCCCTATAAATAAAGGACCACCATTACCCTCATGGTCCGGGTCCTGCGAGCATTTGGTCACTCTTGACCCGCTTCGAGCCTCCTCGAAAGTATCTGTGTCTGGTCACTCATAACCTGCTTCGAGTCTTTCTACCAGCATCTGGTCATCTTGATCAGCTCCGGGCCTCCCCACAATCATCTGATCACCATGACCTACTTCGGGGCCTCCTCGTAGGCATCTGGTTAACCAAACCTATTCCGGGCCTTTTCGTGAACACCCGGTCACCTCGACCTGCTCCGGGTTTCCCCATAAGTATCTGGTCATCACAGACATCCTGTTCACCTAACTTACTCCGGATCTCCCCGTGAGCATTTAGTCACTTGACTTGCTCCAGGTCCACTCTAAACTTCGTTCAAGGTCGTCTCACATGTCATATGGTCTGGAGCATGACAAATGCCCAAAGAATGTTCGCATATTTTCATAATGACATGATATTATCCATTTTTGGTCTAAGGTCATCTCAACTTGTTTCGAGGCCTTAGGCAAATATAAAATTTATATTTTTATTTTGTTAGATAAAGATTAATTAAATTTTATATTTAAGTTTGATACTAATTTTTTATAAGACTATTAAATTATTTTAAACGTAAATAAAATTTTATTGATTTTAATTTTAAAAACTTTTTTATAGCATTATATTAACAAATATTACTAGTAGTATTCTATAAGTTATTTATGTATTATTATTTTTTTATATATCAATTATTGACTTTAATTTAGATTTATTATTTTTTTAAGTATTATCTTCTAATAAAAATTTAATTGATTTTTTAGATTTTTTATTTTTAATATTAATAAGCAATCTATATAGTTTATTTTTTAATTAAATAAATTCTTCTTATTTTTTATATTTTTTTAATATCTGGAATAATTTGATGTTTTAAAAAAATTAATATACTATTTTACATCTAATCGAATGAATAAAAAACCCTTACTTTATAATTTTCTCTCAAAGAGAAAGAAAGAACGTGAAAGACAGATCACCAATGAGATAGTAAGGAAGGAAAATGAAGTCTTTGAGAGTATTGTCTTTGAGAGTATCATGAGAAAAAAAGAAAGGTATGGAATCATAAGTGAGAGAAAAACATATGAGAACACGGATAAGAAAAGAAAAAGATATAAAATTTATAGAACCTGATTACATGTGATTCCATACTAAATAACTTAGAATAATATAAAATAAGTTTATGTATTCTTTAATTTTTTTAATTATATTAATCCGAATCATTGAGAGATAACGTAAAGAGTTAAAAAGAGGTATCGAGTGTGTATTTGATAATTTTAAAATAAAGTGCGATTTAAGTATTTCAGATAGTTTCATGCTTGTAAAAAACTGAAAACTAAATTGACTTTATATTAACATTAATTAGAAATAAATTACAACTTTGAACTAATATCATAATACTAAAGTATATAAGGAAATAATAAATCTTAAATTATTTGGTAATATATCTTTTAACTCTCAAAATTATAATATAGTAACTTTGGTAAAAAAAAATATTAACTATTATTTAATAAAAAATATGTTTTTTTTTCTTAAATTAAAAATTTAAAAATAAATTTAAATTTTTAATATTTAATCTCAGTTTTAGCTATTCTTAATTTAATATCTATATCTACATCCATCTCAATCATAATTATTTACTATCTATCTCAAATTCATATATTATTATTTTAAAAAATAATTTTTTAAACTTAAAGAAAAATCATATTTTTATGAATATAAAGTTAACAAATACGTGGTTGAATTTAAAATATATTTTATTTTACCTTTAAATTTTATTTAAATTTCATTTTTTTCAGCAATATTTAAACTTGAAAGTAGGCTTTTCGATATTTCATCTTCATTCAATCCCTCCATCCTACTGCAAAGGACCATTTATATGTTACAATTTAACTAGGTTAATCGGTTTAAACACAATCCTTTTTTAAAGAAAAAAAGTTGATTTTTTATTTAGACAACTAAAATTGAAAAGTCAAATTATACTTCTCAAAGTAAATTAACAGCTTTAATTTATTATTATGAAAAAAAGAATTTCATTAATCTATGTATTTAGTAAATATACAACTTTAATTAATATATTTAAAAAAATTTAAGAATTTTGTTAGTCTATCTATTTACTGTGAAACTATGAATCTTAAAAAAAATAACAAAAAAACAATAATTAAGGTATTGGATTTATCAAATCTAATACTAAATTTCAATAAAAAAAATCTTAAATTAAAATTTAGATTTTTAATATTGAATCTAAACAATACTTTAAATAAGTGGTCAAACATGCCAAGTCACCTAATTTACCGGGTCCTAATTTAATTTAATTTTTTTTTTGAAATAAAATAAATATGAGAGATGGAAATAAATAAAAAAAATATAATTTTTCTAGGATCTATATAAATTCGAGAGAAGGCCTTTCGATACTCCATCCTTTCTTCTTCGAAATCCATCGGCCAAACCGCAATGGCTTCCTCGATCAGCGTCGTGTTCTCTTCCCCCAACGTTCTCGCCGTTCGTTCCAAGCCCTCGCCTTTCGCAGATGACCGCACCTTCCTCGGCGGCCTCAATGGCCACCTTTCCTTCTCCGAGAGTCTTTCTGGTGCGAAGTTACTCCGCCAGAGGCCGGTGGCTGCGACGAGAAGAGAGGCGAGGACGAGGAGCCCCTTGGTCGTCTCCCCCAAGGCTGTAACCGACTCGAAGAACTCGCAGACCTGCCTCTTCCCCGACGCGAGTCGAGTGAGTCGATTGATCCTTTTACTTGTTGTTCTGGAATTTGATTATTTGAAATCTGATAGGGTTTCCTTGATTTTGTAGTCGCTTTTCGATTTATTTTTTTTACGAATTGTTTTTGTTCTCAATGCACAAACTGATCTGTTTTGTGAATTGTGGTTCGATCCCTTTTTCTTCTTCTTCTTGTGAATTATCTGATTTCAAATTTCTGAAACTACTAGTAGATTGAGGAAAGAAAAGGTGTTCCTTCGTGGATGTGGATTTTTCTTTTCAGTATTTCAAGATTGATGCATATGATTAATCAATACTCATTTAGAACTAAACTTATTGTCTCCCTTCGTGGACAGAGTGTGTTGGGTATTATTTTAGGTGGTGGCGCAGGAACGCGGCTGTATCCACTGACAAAGAAGAGAGCTAAACCAGCAGTTCCTCTCGGTGCCAACTACAGACTCATCGACATCCCCGTTAGCAACTGCTTGAACAGCAACATCTCCAAGATCTATGTTTTGACACAGTTCAATTCAGCTTCGTTAAATCGCCACATCGCACGGGCTTATGGAAGCACCAAGGGTGGTTACCAAAATGAAGGATTTGTCGAAGTTCTTGCTGCCCAACAAAGCCCCGAGAATCCCAACTGGTTTCAGGTATTATAATACATAATTCAATTGTCTATATTAAGGAAATTTTGTTCAAAATTCGTACAAGTTTAGATATAATAATTGGCTTGCTCAATACTACATTTGAATATCATATTCAGGGTACTGCTGATGCTGTAAGGCAATACTTATGGCTTTTTGAGGAGCATAACGTGATGGAATTCTTGATTCTTGCCGGGGATCATTTGTATCGTATGGACTATGAGAAATTCATTCAATCACATAGAGAATCATGCGCCGACATCACTGTGGCTGCACTGCCAATGGATGAAAAGCGTGCGACTGCCTTTGGCCTTATGAAAATCGATGAAGAAGGACGGATCATTGAGTTTGCGGAGAAGCCAAAAGGCGAGCAACTGAAGGCAATGCAGGTGAAGTTTGTTTCTGGTTTTCATCTGAATTTACAAATTATCAAGAACTAGTTGGTTTTCATCTTAATTTAAGTAATTTCATTGTTCACAAACTGCAGGTGGATACCACTATTTTGGGCCTTGATGTAGAAAGAGCAAAGAATATGCCTTTTATTGCTAGTATGGGCATCTATGTGATCAGCAAAGACATAATGCTTAAATTGCTCCGCGATAAGTTCCCTTCAGCAAATGATTTTGGTAGCGAAGTAATTCCTGGGGCTTGCAACCTCGGATTGAGAGTATGTCTCCCCCTTCTAATTGTTTTTGATCTATTTATGATATTATTAGTAAACTGCTTAAGTAATCTGGTTTGTTAGATGCTAATTTACGATTAATTTGTAACCAAAGGTACAAGCTTATCTATATGATGGCTACTGGGAAGATATTGGTACCATAGAAGCATTTTACAATGCTAACCTTGGGATAACAAAGAAGCCCGTACCCGATTTCAGGTAAATTAAGATAATAACAAGGATCTATTTGCTTATAATTTTCTTCATTGTAGTTACTAGAATGTATTTTTCAATTGCAGTTTTTATGACCTTTCATATCCGATATATACTCAAGCTCGATATTTGCCTCCATCTATAATGCTTGATACTGACGTTACCGATAGTGTCATCGGCGAGGGATGTGTGATTCAAGTAAGTCATTTTGAGATTCTTCATTTTAACACCTTTTCTTCCCTACAAACATTGCTAAATACTCGTTGTATACTTTTGTATTTGTAGAAATGCAAGATTCATCATTCTGTAATTGGCCTTCGATCTTGCATTTCTGAAGGTGCAGTGGTAGAAGATACTTTACTAATGGGAGCTGATTATTATGAGGTAAAACTTACATATGGTTGATAATCAGACTTTGATAAGTTGATACTTAGAAGTAACATTTTCAGTATTTCATTTTGTGTTTTAATTTTGCTTATGAACGAATTCATAAAACATTGTCGGTGAATGTAATTCATCGTTTTCTTATATGCAGACTGAAGCTGATAAGATTCTATTAGCTGCGAAAGGTAGTTTTCCAATCGGAATTGGAAGAGATTCTCATATTAGAAAAGCTATCATTGATAAGAATGTTCGAATGGGAGAGAACGTTAAGGTGCTGTTAAACTCATTGATCCTTCAACAATTATGACTTGTGCTCCCTTTAAAATATAAAAAATGAAAAATTTTAACACACTCTTTTATCAATTTCCTATTGCAGATCATTAATACTGAAAATGTGCAAGAAGCATCAAGGGAGGCCCATGGATACTTCATCAAAAGTGGCATTGTCACAATAATAAAAGATGCCTTAATCCCAAGTGGAACAATAATTTGATGTCTTTCCTCTTTCATTTCAATTTACAAGTTTTATTTTTTATTTTTTATGTAGAGTAAATGATAAAGTTTTTTTGGGATGTTATGTATTTGAATTTTATTAAGAGTACTTATTTCTATCAATAAATAAGTTTGAGATTTTAATTATTTGGTTGTTTTTGAGAATTTTAGAAATTAAGTTTTAAAAGAATATTTGTTTTATATTGTCATTACTACAAATGTTTTAAAAAAAAATTAACATAATTTTGGATTTAAAAAATTAAAATTTTATGACATGGAATTTATTAAATGTTAAAATAAATTTAGTATGATAAATAAATCTTACTATTTAATTAATAATTTGGACCTTTAACAAATAACTTTCAATTGATTTGGTGAAATCCAAAATTAAATTACATTAATATTTTTTTTCCTTTCACACCGAAAATAATTTCAATTCAAAGTTTATTATAATTTCAACTTCTTTTTATTCTCAAATCATATCAACCAATTTAATTAATTTTAAATAAAATCGGTAGATTAATATAGAAAGTTTGGAATAATATGAAATCAGATTATATATATTTCTTTTGTTCTCATCATTATATTCATACTTTTAAATTTCATTTTAACCCAATATATTAAACACAGTGATTTTTATTATGTCAAATTAATATTTGAAAACATAAATATAATTAGAAGAACTAGACGAACATAGAATCTGGTTACATATCATTCCAAACTCTTTAGGTCGTCGATTTTGGTTTCGACTAATGAACCTAGAAAACTCAGAATAACATAAAACTAAGTCTTATATGTTTGTCTAATTTTTTTGATTATATTCATGTGTTCAAATATCAATTTGGTATAATATATTGAAAATAATATTTTTTTATTTTTTTAAAATATATCAGATATTTTGATAAAAAACTGTGTATTTAAAAAAAGAATATTAACCGGAATCATTGAGATAGATGTGAGGAGTTAAAATAAGTATTGACTATGTCATTTGATAATTTTAAAATAAAGTACATTTAGGTATTTCAGATAGTTTAATGCGCTTAAAAAACTAAAACTGAATACTAAATATTACAACTTTGAACTAATATCAAAATACTAAATTATATAAGAAAATAATATATCTTAAATTATTTGGTAATATATATTTGAACTCTCAAAATTGCAATCTAGTAACTCTGTTAAAAAAAATATTAACTATTATTTAATAACAAAATATGAGTTTTCTGAAATTAAATTTTCTAAAAATCAATTAAATTGTTTAATATTTAATCTAAACAATTTAAGCTATTCTTAATTTAATATCTATATCTATATCTATATCCATCTCAATTATAATCAT
>JBBMJZ010382517.1:0-15926 GCA_037833815.1 Zingiber zerumbet
TTGTCTTATTTTTGGTTAACGAATTTTAAATCAACTTACAAAGTAGACATAATGACATAATCTCCCTAAGGTAATGAGATGGTCATATTTAGTTCTCATAAGTAAGAAAAGAAACCTGAAATAAGAGAAAATAAACTAGTAGTGGTACATTCATCCAACTCATTTTTATAAGAGATACATTCCTCCAACTAAATAAGTCTATTAATTAATCATCAATAGGAAGAGAATCCATTTTTTTTAACTCTTTGTACATTTCAGTAGTCTTAGATTCATTATTACGATATTCATCAGCTAAATCTATATGACTATTTATTAACTTTGATAGTTCTCAAGTCTGGTTCATTTTTAACTAAAATTTGAAGAGAGAGTTGAAGTTAACTCTGAAGTTGAGCTTAAACAATTTGACAAGCACATTGTTTCTCCTTATATGAATTAATAGCTATCAATACTTCTTACTCAGATACGATTTGTGCAACGCCCCGCTATATTTGTTAACTTGAGTACGAGTTTCTTCCCAACTATCATAAATACTGGAATTCCGTCTAACAAAAATAATATACATTATTCTCTATATTACAATGAACAAACATTTTGAACATAAATTATAGTCATATAATATACATTGTAAAATTCTAGGGTTCATCATTTTAGCACTAAAATAAAGATACAGCACATGCCTATTTCAATCGATATAAAAGTAAAAGTAAAAATTATTCGACGATAGGGATCGTAAACAAAATCTGATGTCAAATTAATATATCCAGATTCTTAAGATATGAAATTTATGCACCACATTCTTCCAAAATAAAACTTTTGAAATTGCTAATATGTATCTTTACCAAAATATACTATAATATTAAAGTTTACATTTTTCATATTTTTTTTGAGTATATCGGCGCCAAAAGTATATTCATTTCCCTATACTGCCCATTTTTTTTTTCAGTATATCCCGCTCCAAAATCACAAAATTTATCTCAAATGATAAACTTGAGTAACAAAAATAAGAATCATTAAAGTTCAACATTTCAAATTCAATTATTAACAAGACACTTTAAAAAAACGGATCGCACTTAGGATTGATCGTCATGACTATGCTCTCTTGCCCTTGCCGTCCAAACTTAGACACCAATCGGAAGATTGTGAGAGGGAGTTGGGAGGAAGGAGACAATCGGTAGGGATGTGTTTCGGAAAACAAATTAAGGATGAAGGATATAAATGGCACAAAGAAATTTTGAGGGACATAAATGAAAAAAGGTTGAAACAATTTATCCCTGCAGTGTGTAGTTCCAAAAATAGCATAGTGCCCCCCTCTAATTTCTTCTCTCCCCAAAACCCTAGCGCCGGTGTGGTAGGCGGCGGGGTGAGATCGAAAACGAAGCCCCCTCTGTTCTCAACAGTGTCCTCCCTTAAAACCCTAACCAGCCTAATGACAAAAATGCCCCCTCCATCTCTGTAATCTCTCTTACACCCTATGAGACATCCGCATCAATCACAAAACATATCTCAAATGACAACCCCTATGTGTAACAAAAATAAAAATCATTAAAGTTCAACATTTCAAACTCAATTATTAACAAGACACTTTGCAAAATGGATCACACTTACGATTGATCGTCATGACGATACTCTTTTGCCGTTGCTGTCCAAAATCAGACACCAATCGGAAGATTGTGAGAGGGAGTTGGGGGGAAGGAGACGATCGGTAGGGATGTGTTTCGGAAAACAACTTAAGGATGAAGGATATAAATGGCACAAAAAAATTTTGAGGGACATAAATGAAAAAAGGTTGAAACAATATATTTATCCCTGCTGTCTGTAGTTCCAAAAATAGCATAGTGCCCCCTGTTTTCTCGATGCTTTCGTGTTTACTTGAGAGAAACAGAAAGGGGGAGGGAGGGGAAGAGTGGGAGAGAAGAGAAAGAATGTTGTTTACTTGTACTGATAAGAATATTCCGATGCCATCTCACAATATCCTTGTTATTTACTATTATATTTACTTATATTATAAACTCTCAAACTTACACCCACGGATATTTTTGCCAACATTTACAAGTTATAATTGCATCGTTAGATTCAGATCTAACTTCCCTATTAAGTCAACGCTCGAATAATTTTACCCCGTTGACTCTTCATTTTCGGAATTCTAAAGAAATTATTCACCAAATACTCTGACGGTCTGACCGAATCCTTGCCAATTAAGAATTTAAAGAGTATTTTTAATATTTAAAAAATAATTTTTTAGATATGTTCCCGCGTCGAATGAGTAATATATTAATTATTACATTAATTTACAGCTGTGAAAATAATATATTTTTTTTTTAAAAAAAAGAAAGTAAAATAGAGGAGAAAGCAAGCAGAGCAATCGAGAGAACAGAAGAGAAGAAGAAGATGAACAGCCTCTTCTCCGATTCCTGGAAACGTACGGACGTCGAGTATCCCGGCGGCGGTGGGGATGTTGAAATGGGAGCGGCCAATGGAGGTGGCGGGGCGAATCTGGACCGTTTCTTCGAGGACGTGGAGGCCATCAAGGAGGAGCTGCGCGAGGTGGAGCGCCTCCACTGCAGCCTCAAGGAGGCGAATGAGTCCGGGAAGACTCTCCACGAGGCGTCGGCGGTGCGCGCCCTCCGCGGCCGCATGGACGCCGACGTCTCCGCCGCCCTGAAGAAGGCCAAGCTCATCAAGCTCCGCCTCGAGTCCCTCGACCGCGCCAACGCCGCTAACCGCGCTGCCCCCGGGTGCGGCCCGGGAAGCTCCACCGACCGGACGCGGACATCCGTCGTCGCGGCGCTCCGCAAGAAGCTTAGCGAGTCGATGGACGCCTTCGCTGACTTGCGCGCCCGGATCGCGGCGGAGTACCGCGAGACCGTCGGGCGGCGGTACTTCACCGTTACTGGGGAGGCTCCCGACGAGGCGACGGTGGAGGCTCTGGTGGCGACGGGGGAGGGGGAGCGGTTCATGCAGCGGGCGATAGAGGAGCAGGGGAGGGGGCGGGTGGTGGCGGTGGTGGCGGAGATCCAGGAGCGGCACGGGGCTGTGGCAGATCTTGAGCGGAGCCTGGTGGAGCTGCATCAGGTGTTCATGGACATGGCGGTGCTGGTGGAGGCGCAGGGGCAGCAGTTGGACAACATCGAGAACAACGTCGGCCGGGCGGAGTCCTTCGTCCGCCGCGGCACCGAGGAACTCGTCACCGCCCGCGCCTACCAGAAGAACTCACGCAAGTGCACCTGCATCGCCATCGTCATCCTCCTCGTCGTCATCGTCGTCGTCGTCGTCCCCATCGCCGTCTCCCTCGCCAACAAGAGCAAGAATTAGCCCCGATTCCTTTTGAGAAGTTTTCATTTCGCTCCTCAAAGTTCACAATTTATTTTCTCACTTTAGTTCTCAAAATTTATAAATTTATATTTTACCCTATATTATATATCCTTAATGAAAATATTTATTTTACCCCTAATATTTAGATCCTTTTCCAAAATACTAATTAAAAACTTAAAATGTCCTTCCTAGACCGACGTAAAATTCTCTCTCAATTAATAAAAACTTAAATAACAATGATAATAATAGAGAAATAAAATGAAAACAAAATTGACACTTTTATAATATTTTAAATTATTCTAGAATCTAAGAATTTTTTAAAAGCAGGCAAATTGTATAAGGTGAAATGGAATCCTTTCAGCATTTTATCCTCTGATTATTGGCTCGCTGTCGAGGAGGGTAGATTTGAAATAGTTTTCAAAAGTATGAAGACAAAAATATAATTTTATAATTTTTGAGGGTTAATAAAATAAAATGTAATTTTATTTTTCATTTTTATGATTTTGGAATAAAAATGGAAGACTTGACTTGGATGTTGACTTTAATATACCTCATTTATTAAAAAGAAAAAGAAAAACAAGCAGATCCAGAATCAAATAGCAGATGTATTGCCGCAGGACCACCATGCAGTGGTTTGATTTTTAATTATGGATTTTTGAAATGTTATGGATTTTGGAAATGCTAGAAAAAGTCTAACGTCTTTTACCTGTGTACTGTTAAAAGAAAATTTATATAAATACGACATAATTAAAGTTAAATTTAGAATTATAGATATCTAAATGATAATTTAAATATCCTATTATAACACTATAGATTCAAGACTTTCCTTCTATAAATAATGGACCTTAGAAAGTGGACCTATTACAGTAAATATCTTTGAATTTATCTTGATGGCTATAAAAAGTTTCCATAAAACTATCATCCTCAAAATTAATGATTCAAGTATCTTGATAGGAGATTAATTATTTTTTTAAAAAAATGAATTGTTTAGTTAGCGAATTCAAGATTAAGTTATGTTAATATTTTTAAATACGTAATAATTAAAATTAAATTTAGAATTATAGATATCTAAATGATAATTTAAATATCCTATCATACCACTATAGATTCAAAGACTTTCCTTCTATAAATAATGGACCTTAGAAAGTGGACCTATTACCATAAGTATCTTTGAATTTATCTCGATGGTGATAAAAAGTTTCCATAAAACTATCATCGTCAAAATTAATGATTCAAGCATCTTGATAGGAGATTAATTATTTAAAAAAAAAATAAATTGTTTATTTAGCAAATTCAAAATTAAGTTATGTTAATATTTTTTTCTTTTCATATCAAAAATAATTTTAATATTTATTAATAATTTTAAATTTTTATCCTTCTTAAATCATAGACCCATAACTTAAATTCTACCCTCTATATCATTTTTACTATCACCTCAATTCTAATCGATTCTTCATCATTGTCTCCTTCTCTCCCTCTTTAATTTTTACTATAATTTTCACGTTTGTATCTTTTTTATAGCACAACTCATTAATCCATTTATTTTAATTCTTCTAGATATCGAATTCATTTGTATCTCATCAATTTTAAAAATCGTATACACATCTATCCATATTTATATTTCATCAATTCTTGAAATGATATCTTGATACATATCTTTAGATACGATTAATAACATAATTTATATTTTATTTCATATTAAGATTTTTAGAAAATAATATTATTTAATTAATTGATACTAAATATTTATTTTATATAATTTATCTATGTTTTATTTGGCCAGAATCTGACCAGTCAAAATGTATTTGGTAAACATATATGTAATTAATATATATTTATGATATTACTAAAATATTTTTGATGATAATTTATCAAATATATTCTAACTGATCAGATTCTGACTAAATAGTACTATCCTTATATTAACGGCGAGTAATATGTATATCTAACTTGGTTAAAAATTAAATAATTTGTGGGATTCCATTCCATCAAGCTTTTCCTCAAAGTAAACAACGCCTGAGCGTCGACAAACCAATATAACGTAAAGTTTCGGTCTAAACCCGTAACGGGTCAGAATATATATCGTATCATCGTTGTCTTGCCTGCGGGGAGATCTTGCTCGCCTCGTCGTGGACGCTTACCCGGCGAAGCAATTCCACATTCCCTTAATCCTTTGCTACGGAAGGCATCTTCAGGCCTCAGTCAAATCGGCACCAAGCCCCTCGCCCCATCCCACCACTCTCCAACCTCTTCGCCTCCATTCGCCGCCTCCGCTAAGCGCCGTTCCCGCCCTCAATCCGGTCATCTGCGAGTCGGATGAGCGGAGAGACCCACGCTGTTCATAGAGATTGTGAGTGTTGATGGGCGCGCAGAAGAGCATTCAGGCCGGTAAAGGTTGGTTCTTTTCTCGACCTTTTGTATCTTCTTCGTCGTTCTTCTGGAGTAAAAAGATACTTTTTAATCTGATCAAAGATGTGGCGTTCACTCAGCTAAGATCGATTTCAATGTGGACCTCACTCAGAAGCTTTGTGGAGAGCTCTTGTTGCCGCATATTAGGTGCTGATCTTAGTGGATTTTGACTCGAATTCCGCTATTTGTACATTGATAGAATGTGATTTTTCTTTGTTTAGGCATTCTAGAAATCCATTCTCACAGGTTATTGCAAGGTGCTTTCTTTTTTTTTTTTTCTTTTTTTTTTTTTTGCAAAAAGTTTGAGTTTTGCTTCTTGGAAAGTGGATAATGATAACGTACTTAGTATTTTGGATTGTGCTTGTTGTTTAAGGCTTTCATTGAAGCACCCGAACCTCTTTGGAGGAAATGAGAAGTTCGATATACTGTGGGACAAAGGCCTGGATGATTCAAATATTCTTATTGCATTCAGGCGTCCAAAGCCTGATTGGTTGTGTCAACAGTCATTTACTATTCAGGTGATGTTTCAATATTCCTGATATTCTCGATCTAGTGTCATATGAATCTATTTGTATGTTTTTCTTGTTAAGCATGAACTTTGTACCTAACATCAGCGATAACAAGCTGTGACCCCTTGGAGCTGACCCCAAATAATTTGGTCCTCTATATAGTTAGAAAAATTCAATTTTTTAAAATCACTTTTAATCGTATCAACTGGAATTTTCTTTGGTTCTTTCTAACTCTCTTCTTCAACATTAATCAAATTAATGTAGTCTTTGAACACGTCCATACTACTTTTGAACTTAAAAGATAAAAAAAATTATCGACATTTAGTCACGTCCAAATGAGAAAGGTGCTTTTTATTCTTGCAATAACCATTTGAGTCTTCTCTTCCTTTTTGAATATCTAACATTGTAATGACCTAAACATATTTCTTGCTTAACGTGATTCAGCAATCAATGACTCCTGAGATTGCAGTTCACGGTTTGCCTGTTGATCATTTCTCTCGTTCAGGGAGTGGTGGTGTCAATCTTTGCCGCTTCTCATCAGGTGTTGATTTCAATGAGCCTTCTACTTCCAATTGGAGTAACACCACAAGCATCAAATTTGAGGTCTTTATTAGTTACCATTATTCAAATGATTTTTGTGATTTGAAGCATATAAACCTCTTAAAAAGTAATTGTTGCTGCTTTGTTGATGTGACATCTTAAAATTGGAGACATTTCTATTAATAATGATAAGACATCATTATCAGTTATCCTTGTGGATTGTATCAATATGTTAGGAACCATTTTATCTTCTGTATTCTCTGTTCTTCCTTTTATTCCTCTATTCCTTATTTTGTGAAGAAAACCCTGGACATTAGTATCACATACTATTTCTAATTCATATCCCTATTCAGCATGTTCGTACTCTCAATAATGAGGGTCGCTCCATAAACAGGGATCTTGATGGCTTTCCCATAACTTCTAGGTATCTGAAATTCCCTTACAATCATCACTTTATAACCTAGACTTTATTTTGCTCATCAGTATTTTCTTGTCATTCAGTGGCAGATCTTATGATAATATGGTAGTTTTGAAGCAAGAATCCCAATACGCTGTTGCCAATGATGATAATTTTACAAGAGTGAGTCAGATGATATCCTTATCTATTTTTTTAGTTATAGTAGTTATTCAATAGACCTATGTCAATATTATTGTCAAGTTGTGTTCGTCCCAACTATTTGGGGCCATTCTAATAGATCTAATATCCATCAGTTAAATTTTCAAATGGAACAAGGACTACCTCTTTTATCCAAGTGGCTCGTTTTTAATCGTTTCAAGTTTGTCGCATCCAAAGGATTTAAATTGGGGCCCACTTTTTTGGTCACGAGGTATTTAATTGCTTCACTACTCTTTTTTCTTGTTCAGACTTATGAATAATTTCAAATAATTCTTAATGGTCTTCTTTTCACTTTCACAGTCTGACAGGTGGTTCCATTGTAGGGGACATGGCACCATATCAAGCATTTGCAATTGGTGGCGTTGATAGTGTTCGAGGTTATGGTGAGGGTGCAGTTGGATCAGGAAGGTCATGCCTAGTTGCTAATGGTGAATTTACAATTCCCATGGTATGTGAACTGTTTTTTCTTTCGGGCTGCTTGTATAATTTTTTTCCTTGAGAAAGGTTGCTAATGGTTGCTTGTACAGAGAACATTATCGCCAAGGACCGGTAGTAATAACCTTTGTCAGGTTTCTTAGGTCTCTCCATGAGCTCAAGTTCAAGCTTGATTCTACTACAAAATTCAAGTTTGAGCTCAGCTCCTTTAACATTTTGCTGCTCTCAAGTTGAGAGAATAATTTATTTACATAGCTAAACAAGTCTAAAGCGCTTTGCGCTTACAAGTCAGAAATTTTCCCTATCTTGAACTTGCTTAAATTTGGAATTGACTACATCTTCAGGTATATCTAGAATGCTCCACAATGATCTCCTTGATTCAGGGGGCGATTGGACCAAAGCTGAGGCTTGAGTTGCAATCAAGATCAAACATTCAAAATCGAACCTACATTACGATCTCTGAAATTAAAATTATAACAAAGTAATGCTATTTGGTTGTGTTTATAAGCTTTCGAAACTATCATCAAGCATCAATGAACTTGCTGTAAGTATATGGAGAAATTAATAATGGAGACATTTTACTGACATTTAAGCATGTATATGGAGAAATTGATAATGAAGGCATTTAAACATGTATATGAAGCCTTTAAATAGGTCTGCTCGTGTGCTTATAAATGATTCAATTCGTATTTGCCTATTCATTAACTCTTCATTTAGAGATTGAAACAAGAACACAAGTTAAGGTTGACTTGCTAAGTAGTTGAGCTAACCTTGAAGGAATTTCAGTTGAGATAAGCTTAAAAACACCTGCAAGAACAAGAAGTTGGCTCATTCACAGCCCTACCAATGTGCATGTTCTGATGCTGGAACTATGCTTTGCTACAAGATTTATGCAATTATGATTGTAGATGTATAAACATAAAAAATCTTTTTTGAGTGTGCTTACAATAGTTATTACTTTAAATGTCCTTTTCCACATGAGGGTGAGACGATATTTAATTGTTTTGTGATGGAATCATACAAATACTCTATGTCATTTGGATTTAGTTTAATTGATCCATTTATTTTTGTCATAGACCAAGGAATTAGAAAGTGCCATCTTCATGGACTTTGGAACTGACTTGGGCTCTGCTCGTCATGTTCCAGGTAATGTTTGCCTATTTGATATCCATCACTGCACAACAATGGAAAATATATATGCATTCTTGTTGGACTGGAAGTTACCATGTAAAGAATCCATCTAATGGTCTAGATGTTGTAACCATGATCCAAATTCACATGATAAATTTAGCTGCACATGGATTTTAAGGTTTTGTTGGTAGTTCTGTAATATCTTTTCCCTTATATATAGGAGTTTGGAAATTCCTTACCACTGATAATATGAAATTTTTTCATGGCACTTGAGATTTCATTGTTGCTCTTTTTTCCATGGATATATATATTATCTAAAAATGCTCTAGTTTAATAGGCAACATTTTGAATCCAGTGTCATCACAGCTGAGTCAATGAATTTTTTCTTACGAATACTAGTTCATGCTGACTAGTGGCCTTGACTAAGTGAAAATGTTTGATTTTTTTTGTCGTTTCTGGAGAATCATTAGTGATATATGCTGTGATGAAACCATTTGTTTCATTGAAAGCTTGGCCTCTCCTCAGTTATCTGTAGCTTCTCATCCTCAGGTGAATGTGTTACAATCACCTGGAATTGGAAACCATGAGTGGTAGTAGAGAAAAAAGAAGCCGGGAAAGAAGCGAGATAAAACAATTGCTGTTTTGTTCGATTCATCCTCTTTTACATGATGTCTATTTATGAAATAAAAATACAACTTGATAACAGTGATTTATTTTTATTTCTCGAGATTGATTATTTGTTGAGACTACCTTTTATTACCATATTATGGTTCACTCTCCCTATATCGTAAAAAGATTGTCATTTCATTAATCTTGACTCGCAATGTTTTCATGGTGGCTTATTCATAATATCCTTCATGTTGACAGTAGCGAGTTAGTCCTATTTTCTTTAGTGGCATGCTGTCTTATTTGGATGAATGCTCAGGTAATCCTGCCCAACGAAAAGGAAAACCTGGCTTTGGACTTGGTCTCGGCTACGGCATCCGCTTTAACTCGCACTTTGGTCAGTTTCGAGCAGATTACGCTATCAATGCCTTTCAACGGAAGACTGTCTATTTTGGCATCAACAATGTAGGATCATGATATCTCCGACACACGCCATGGCAAACATTTCTTCATCCAAAACTGACAGTTTAAGGGCTTGCCAGTGGATAATCTTTAGATACTTGTGTCAAGCCACAATGCCATCGTCGTCATTTGTGCTTAAATTGAACTTTTCCTTTGTTGCTGGATCTTTGATACTTCAGTCATAGGGATTATTAGTTTTCTCAAATTTAGTGAGAAAGTTGTTCATGTCAAATTCTTCATGGAGGAAAAGAAAAAGGAAAGCTATGTCTCAAACAATCAATAGTCTTCGAGCCTTTCTATAGAGGAAACAATTTTCATTAAAAGACCTTGAATTGATATACAATTCTTCAAATGTTTGTCTTCTTTTGTGCAATAGATGATAATATTGCCATAGAGGGCCACATATAGAGTAGGCTCGATCATGGTGCAAGTGTCTAATAAGTCAATTTTGGAAGATTTTTGTATGGTGATGATTAGGGTTGTGAATTTTATCATTGGTCATTTTGACGCCTAGAAGATGATTTGGAATTGCGTAGATTCTTGTATTATTTCATCTTGGCTTGATAAATTCATTGGAATGTATTGCACATTATTGATGCATAACAAATTCATATGCTTAAAGTTTGTGATGAGTTTTGGGAGAGTAAGTTCACATATGAGTTATGGAACTATACAATGACATTGTATATGAGACAATTCATTGTCTAACATTTTTGAGGATGAAAGTTATCGTTCGCATTGACTCGCATGAGAAACTTGTTGATATAGATGATACTTGAGGTCATATTCATGAGCTAAGGTACCATATCGCGAGGCTTTTGTGAGGACCTTAACAGCTTCCGCGAGCTAGGGATCATAGGCAAGGTAAAACCCCCAGTAAGTTACGGGATCTCAAATATTGAGAATGTTGCTCATTGATATACCAGATTGCCTTCTTACATCTATGAATATGCATAAATTCTTCCTTCGCATATTAGCATTGCTCAAATTAGTCTACAATATCTGCAGTGCAAAATATGGTACTATGAAGTTGAAACTATTTAAATAATAAACAAAAGAAATTGTGAGAACCAGAAGAAAAGACAATCACCGTTCATGTTTAACAACTTTATAAGACTCAAGTTTAGAAACACCAAAAAAACAACCTTAAAATACAACATGGTAACTAGAATACAAGCAGAATTCTGTGGCTTCACGACTTGGTTTATGCATATCAGGAGGGAATCAATGCTCTCAGATTTGAGTATAGCCCGTAGAGGGAATACTGCTGGAGATTGGACACCTCATACCATGAGTTGAGTGGCACCTCATGCTTATCGGTGCCCGAGAAAGCCACCTGAATGCCGATGCTGCAATCCTGGTGGCTGCAATCGGATGCCCTATTGGCACAGCCCTGGTCAAGACAAACTTTGGATGAGGATCCTGAACAGGCAGAGCAATCAGTCTTCCAGTGTAAATTCTGGAGGGTGCCTTTGTGGAATTCTAATATCTGGAAGAAAAACAAATGAGTTTAATATTTGTGATTTGAGGTGTTCTAGTTTCATTTCCAGAGATTGGAGTTCATAAACATGTTTGTACCAGGGTAAAGCTGGTGATGGCATATGAAGTGTTACGAACAAAAATTGGGAATGATCTTGCTGCATACTTCCTTCCAGCAAATGCTACCATGTAGCCCACAGTATCGTTAATCTGAAAAAAAACAAACAGATCAATGGCCAAAATGTAAATGATACAAAGCTATGGTGCATATTTAAAGTTATTGCCAAGGTTCTCGGTTTGCAACCTGTCTTTACCTATTATGAAGCTTCCGTTAAGCACAAGTATACATGTAAAACTAGAGGAAGAAGCATATCAGTTCTAACACAATAATCTTTTCTGACCCAAAAAGGGTGCATATTATGGTACAAACGTGAAAAAAAAACCTATATATTTTACTGAGTCAATATTGATATAACCTAAAATAAAGATGATAAAATTCATTTAGCAAATTTCAAAAAGTTGGAACTTATGCTACTTGAGCTTAGGCATGATTATATGACATGGGTATGGAGCTGAGTGTTCAACATGATTATTTTTATAAATTTTTACACATAATCAATAGTTATATAGTGTTTGGGTGGTGATGTTCGGTGCCAACATGGGTAAGGAAAGCGTAGATGAAGAGTCTAAATATCAAAGGTTGGGTCCAACATAATTTGATGATGAATGGACAAAAGCCCCTATTGGTAAAGGACTATCATGGAGCAGAACAACAATGTAATAGTTAAATAAGAGGATTTCAGGAATCAAGGAAACATGTCATGAACTAAGCAGCTTTGGATTGAAATACAAAAAGATAAAAAGGAAAAAATTAAACACCATTAATATCTCCAGATAAGTAGCTTAATTTACAGTGACACTCTTTTGCTACAACTATCAACAAACATCATGGAGTAACTCAGGAATTTTGAGAAAAGATGTAGTCCGTCTGCCTACTCCACTCAAGCCCTTGTGTTGACTGCTACAAAATTCTTATTTTTAAACCTTCATGCAATTTATACAACAATTAAGCTGGACTTATCAAAATCTATGATTCAAGATACAATTTACTGTGGAGACAAGATGATTTTTTTTCTTTAATTACTTACAACCATGGCATCAAGGCACTAATTTGTAGAGGCGGCTCAAAAGAAGGCACTTTGATTCCTACAGCACGTCCCACAAGGAAAGCTTATGTGTGCGGCAAGCAAAGAAAATAGCAAACGATTCCAAAGCATGGAATCTCACTTTTCTGGACTATTTCTACAATTTTAAAACCCTATTATTGAGATTACCGACTTAATTGGGAGGCCGGCAATTCAAAACGGTTCCATCCAAGCAAAAGCCCTAGCGAAATCCCGGAACATAATCGAACAGCAGGAGGTTGGAAAGGGGGAATTCGAGATCTTACAGAAGGGTTGGTGGTGGTGTTGACAGTGAGGAGAGAGATCTCGTCGACCTTTGGGCGGAAGACCACGAGCTGAGCACCGCGGGATGAGAGGGAGAGGCGGTTGTCACAGGGGGAGAGCTGCAAGGTCCGGTTCTGGTTAAGGTAGAACGAGTTGAGATTGGAGAAGGCTATCCCAAAGGTGAATCCATCCCGCCGCCGGACCGTCGCGTCGTCGCACGGGCTGAAGACGGCGTTGTGATCGCCGGCCTCCGCCGACCCTGCCATCATTACCGCCAAAAATATCGCCGCCGCCGCCGCCGCCGTGGATCTCGATTCCATTTTCCTCGTTCTCGATCGGATTCGCTCTCTTCTTCTCCTCTCTGCGGCCGATTGGTTGGGTGGATCGAAGAAGAAGCGAGCGGAAGCGTGGACTTCGTTTCTGGCTTTGGATATTTAAACAGTTCAGGGTCATCGAACGCGGTCACAAATGGACTTTTCGGTGTGTAAGCATCTGGCAGTGGGTCCCATTCAGTGGGTACCACCTTTGACCAATGAGAATGCAGGTAGAAATATGGACTAAGTATAAGGTCGTATTAGCAATCTGAATAATTTTAAAAATGTTTTGAAATTTATTTTTTAAGATTTTATTAATATCAAAATATTCCATTCAATATATATTTGTTTTTATTAAAAAGTAAATAGGTTGGATGGTAATTAAAAAGGGTAAAATATACACTTTAATTTAGAATAAAATTATTTTAACAATAATATAACAATATTAAAGAACATTATTATTATTATTATTATTATTAGTAGTAGTAGTAGAAGTGTCCAACTCTAATGATTCAATTAAATCTGAAAGTGACGGATCCAATTTTATAAAATTAAATCATGAAAATAAAACAGTAAACATTAGTAAACATTGGCAATTGATCTTGCAGTTGATTTTTTTTTAGCCATAGGTATTTCAGCCCACCATCGTCCAATCCAAACTATTTTACTAAATTCTATGTTAAAATAGGTCGCACCAGATCGAACCACGACGCATTATTATTCTCTCAAATAACAATATTATTGGGCATAATCAAGAAGTTGTAAAGTTAAAAAAAAAAAAAAGAATAAAATAAGTTCTCAAAGGGTGAAATGGAGTTTAAGTCAAAAGGGAGCCTTACACAAACTTTTATCTGTTTTTATTTTTTTTTTTTGTACCAGTTGGCATTGAGTTGAAGGGAAGTCTTTACACAACGGTAAAGTTGTTGCCATGTGACCAAAAGATCAAGGATTCGAATATTAGAAACAGCCTTTTGTAAAAAGTAAGGTAAGACTGCATACAATGGATCCTTTCCCGCGACCCCGTATGACAAGTGCTTCGTGCACTGGACTACCTTTTTTTACCAATTGGCATTGAGTTGATCAAAGAGCCAAATGAATGGGTCTACCAAAAACAATGCAAAGGGGAAATTAACTACAACTATACAGGTGGTGAGTAAAGTTCAATTTATCAAAGTGAAAGGTGTAAAATATAAAAATAGATAAAGAAAATGTTAACCAGCTGATAAAAAAATATTACTAATGATTGCATAAATCTCAAGAAATAGGAACAAACGTGATTTAATAGTGGTTATGATGAAAGGGAAAAGGAAAGATATTATACAAGAGATAAAAGAGAGAAGAAAGATGATTCCCTTCGATTTTGCTTAAACTAAAGGGTAAAGAAGCTACCAACTCAAAGCATGGAAGTAAGAATCTTTTGGTCTTTTAATTAATGCGTTCAAAAGCTGCTATTAGTGATTTTGTATAATTTGTGAATATGATCTTGAAAGGTAAAGTTAGCAGGGAAAAAAAACAGTATTGGAGAGAAGGTGTTGAAACTATACATTTGTTATTTACCATTATGGACAAACAAAAGGACTGCATTATGTATCACGCATAGGATAGTAACAACTCAGATGCCTCACTTAAGCCAAGGTAGGTGTTTACACATGAAGAGGAAGGGATGGATCAGCTTTAGCCATTTACTCTCATCAAGCTCTGCAGAGAATAAGAAAACAATGAAACAGAACAGTCAGGAACAAAACTCCCAGAAATGATAAAATTAAGGTCTTATTATCATAGTTTCTTTCATATGCAAATTTACTTCTGCCAAAAAAGATATATCCTTTTTACGAGGAGTTTAGCCTCAATGAGTTCAGCTAGGGAAAATAAAAGTTAAAAAAATTATTCTTTAGACAAAACCCAATAAAATACTTTTCTGGTGTCCCTGGATATGTTTACTTGATATCCCAATTTAATCCAACAACCTGGTGAGTTATGGATGTAGACAAAACTCGATAAAATACTTTTCCAATGTCTGTGGATATGTTTACTAGAGTTTTAGTGTGGCATCCCAATTTAGTCCAGCACGGTGAGTTATGAGTTATGGACTAAGACAAAAGTTTAATAACCTTAGATGAATTAGCTACTATGAATTTGGGCTTAAACATTTTTGGTTAAGGAGACTTGTCTTGGTGAATATTAGTTCACAATGAAGTGATGTCTTTGCTTTCAGCAATATAGCAAGAGATTACCTTGTGGCACAAATAAAGATAGGGATAATTTGCCAAAACACTAAAGATTGAGCACAGCTAAAATGAACACTACCAATTGAAGTTTTAGTGAGATGAGAGCTGCTAATGAAAATTCTAGACAAAGTACTATCTTCAACTTGTAAGAGGTTTAGCGATAAACTCGAATCTAGTCTTCATCCCATGCAACCATTACTACCGTGACCAAGATGCTTCATGGAATAAATAACAATTAGAGATAGCAGATTGTGTCATTACCTCAGACATTTGCCTCTGCGCCAGGACCTTCAACAGAAGACTGCAACCAAGAATGGAGCACTCAATCTTAAAATATAACACTGTCGGCGAGGTTAAGCAAGGGATCTGTTGAGTTTTAATTCAAAATATTTCCTTTGTTTTTAGTCCCACATTGCTAAACTAAGAAGCTTAGAAAG
>JBBMJZ010382538.1:0-33046 GCA_037833815.1 Zingiber zerumbet
CATCATTGGTCTTAATTATGAGTTATAAAGTCACCTCAATATCAAAGATCTTCTGATCTATCATTCATCTATGTAAACTATTGTTTTCTAGATCATGCCACCTTAAGATTAATTATTTTAACACCACCAAAACATGGTAAAAATAGCAAAGATTAACTTGTACAATATACTAAAAAATTCCAAGTGCAATATACACATGTTAAATTGTTTATCATGAATATAAATTTAAGCTTACAAGTTGCTACTAGTTTTAAATATAAATATTATTAGAAATAAAATAAAATATTTACTTTATTTAAACTCCATACTAAATATTATGACAAATGAAACTTTTGATATAGTGAATTTTTAGCATGTATTTAATAAACCTCCAAAGCCCGCCAATGTCGATCCCAAGCCCGAATGAAAAAGGGTGAGGGTTGTGCATTAGGTTGTCAACCATCATTGACTTTCAGGCAAATATTCAATGATAGAATCATCAAACTATTATGTTAATGCCAGATTGTTCTATAGAAGGAGCGTGTTGCAGAGTAACGTCTTTGGCAAGGACTGCTATATCTCCATGAGAACATAGATGTATGTTAAATATGCAAAAACTCTCACACGATTGGATAAGAACAAATATTATCTGGAAACTAATTGTCTAAGATTTGGAATATGAAACCTAGGAAAGCTCACTAGTAAAGTAATGAAGGTAGTAGATATGATGATTAAGAGAAGAATTAATATTTTGTGTATAACAGACAAAATGGGTAGGAGAGAAGACAATGGTGATAGCGAATTCAGATTTTAAGTTATAATCCACGAGAAAAAGTAAAACAAGAAATGAAATAGGTATTGTAATAGATAGTTCACTAAAGAATGAAGTAGTAAAAGTAATTAAAAAGGGAAATAAGATTATAAAACTCAAGATAATGGTAGCAAAAGAATCTATTAATGTAATTAGTGTTTATGTGATAATGAACATTTCGACCCACTATTTTGGCTCTTATACTTATCATTTTTACATTCTTGTATGCTTAATTTTATGTTTATATTATGTTTTGTGAGTAAGAACATATTTTGGACTTCATTGTAATTTCCCTACAATTATGATGTTATTTCTTATATTTTGAATTTGATATTGTAGGAAATCCAAAGAGCCATAGATCCAAGTCGAGTCAAACTAAGTTCAGCTTAATTTGAAGGTCAAACATGAGAGATTAGCTGAAATTAATCTCATCCATTGATGCGAAGATGGAGCAATCCGGACTCTCTATTCAGATTAGAGCGATCTTAGGCCTCCATCAAAATCTGGGTTAATCTGAACCATTCTTGCAAAGGAAGAGAATTCTGATCAAGCTATCATCCAGATTTAATCTCAATCACTCTTCCAGATCTGAAGTAATCTGGGTTGTTGCGTTTGATTCAATCTGAGCCACACATACACTTAAATCAAGGGTCAGAAATTAGAGATTAAAGAAGAAGAAAAGGAGGCGGATCCTTCTTCGGAAAATCTTTGCTCCTCACACCTGATGCTACCCAAGCTTCTCCACCTTCCTCACCAACGGCCAGCGGCCAGCGGCTAACCTCCATCTCAATCCACCGCCGGCTGACCGCCATCCCTCTTCTCCATTTCCCTCTCCAGCCGATCATCCCTTTCTTCCATCCGACACCTTTCTTCCACAAGCCGACGCCAACACAGAAGGATCTCACGCATCTTGATCCTCCCCCACCTCATCCGACGCCAATCCCTCTCACACGGACATCTTTTCTCACGGAACACAGAGGACAAACCACCAGATTCATTCTGCATCTTTCCAATTCTGCTCCCCGACACCAACCTCCCTTCCCCTTCTCCAGCACATACCTTCGTCAAGCAACTCACGAGAAAAGCCCACTCTATCATCCGGCAACCCTTCTCTCCGGGTTAGAAGAGGAGGATTCCCGAAAGCCCCCTTTCCTCTTCGGGTTAGAAGAGGAAGGTTTGATCTCCTCTACAACTGCCGTCATCCATCCGACGATTGAGGGAGAAGCTCCATTCATCAGCGCACACTTGGTTGACTTCTTTATGTGTAGTTGTTTCTTCTTGTTAGGTTGCTTCTTATATGTGATTGATCATTAGTGTGTTAATGCTTGTATTGAACTTGACCTCCGATGTTTGCACACACACTTTGCTATTTGATTCATGCCTACAATATGTTTGATGAATTGTCTCTTCCATTAGATAGATTTTAGTTTTGCATTTTCTTTGGCTTAGATTCTTGCAATGTTTTGTTAGTTTGATTGCTTTATGTTCTCTTATGGTTATGTATTTCGTTTTGATGCAATTAAGTTAGATTAGGTTAGGTTTCATTGATGCTCTATTTCTTTAAATGCTTATTTTATGTTGCTTTTCATTTCCTTGCCATCATAGTTTAAGTTAGGCTACGTTTCATTTACTCGCATTGTCTTTCATTTATTATGATTAGATTTCACTACATGCATTGCTATTTTATTTTGTAGCCTTAGCAGTTAGCACCCAACCCAAACCTCACATTTTCATATCAAAAACCCAAAAGTAACAACATTCAATCCTAAGTTTATCATCTTATCGTTACATTCGTTGGGAGACGATCCGAGTCATCCTTATGCTACTTTAGCGTAGAAAGGGTTCGGTAATTTAAATATAATTTGATACACCCGGAGTACGACATATGGGTGCTCCTATCAATATGCACAAAGTAGGATTAGATGAAATCATCAAATTTAGTATTTGTGCACCTCAAGTAGGATCAAAATGAAAAAAAAATTGAGGGGTTTGAATTAGAAAGTAAAAAAAAAAAAAAGAAACAGAGAAAAATCTTTTGCTATTTTTTTTAACAATTGCAAAGATATCTATCAGCCTGCCATGAAAATGGATTGGAAAATTGACCATGTGGACAGCTTTTGAATGAAAGGGAAAGAGAATTGGTTTGTAGGTTAATGAAGTATATATAGTCTGAAATCGGCACCAAGAGAGAGGGGAAAAAAGAACTTTCAATGAAAAAACAAATGGCAAATAAGATAATAGTAACACTTTTTTGATACATGTAATAATTAGCCAATAGTAAATAATTATGTACATAAAATTGAGATATTAAAAAAATATAAGCAAGTCAATTACCGGATAGATTTGGACTAGATCAGAATCTTGGATACCACTGGCTCAAGAGAACACCAGGAGAATATGACTATCACCGGAGGTATATATATAAAAGGCGCTTCAAGATATGGTTGAGGTTAAAGTAGATAGTATTCAACTTATCGTTTCACTCAGTTGCAAGTAATGTCCTTGACTCAAGTAAGGCAAAGATAAATATTCTCTCTTGTTCTTATAGAGTACGCAACAGGATGCCTAAAATTAGAAATTTGATATTTTCCACATAGTAGGATGCATGTTAGCTATCAGCAGATTTCTGTTAAATTACAATAGAGGAATTGGTCCTAGAGATAGCTCAAAGGTATGCCAAGCTAACGACAATGTACACCCATAAATATCTCTTGAGATTGACACAAAATGATCACATTTGGAAACATGATTATAGTTTCAAGAGGGACTTGGCACGTTTATAATTGCACTCTTCGTTTCGGAAGTAGAAATTTGGCCACCACAGATGTTTCAAAAGAATTGAGAAGGTTGAAGAGATTTTCCAGAAAAAACCTCCAAGTTCAGCAAGAGATTTCACCTTCCATATTCAATCAGAATTCAGAACACATTAACAGAAATTATTATTGGATCTGACTATGCTCTATCTGAAAGTCATATAGAGTTCAATGTTGATGATTTTTAGTTTATTAATTTTGTGATTGTTTCTGTACTCTATAAATCCTCCCACCGTATTCAAATTTTTCTTTCCTTGGCTCATGGTTTCTACTGCGTTTGGAATTTTGATTTCTAATTGATGTATTTGGCATTATGTTTCATTTTCCAGTACAAAGGAGATAGACTTAATAAACACATCGCTAGGTATACAATCGTCTCCTTAATAATTCATGAGTTAATTGGTATTAACAAATTTCTATAGAAGCATCTGACAACAACAAAGTGGTACCAGAGCAGCTAACCTAAACAGGGGAGCTCACAGAAGATTTTCTAATCGACAGAAGGTTCATAATTTGATAAGATCTTCAAATGTCCAAATCAAAATGATAGGCTATTGAATACTAATTAATTCTGATATCATTGTTATAATTACAGGTGTATTAACTATACAATCAAACTTATTATTTTGATCCTAATATTGTTATTTATCTATAAAAAGAGTTTAAAAGAAAACTGATATCAGTCAGCCACGTAAAAATTATGAAATGTCAGTAAAATCTGAAGCTAAAGATTGCAGTAACAAATAGAAAGAAAGACGACTAACAAACTTACCTCTTTATTGGATAATTAAACCGTTCCTAAATTATCTGTACTCGAACTTTGGAGGTGGCATGCTTGGTGTGTCAAAGCTCTCCAACACCTCTGACTTGCTGCCTCCTCTTTTTGAATCGTTTTCTTCCTTCTTTTTACCGCCGCCAAAAAACCCTCCAAACCAGCTTGACGAAGATGAAGAGGAAGACGAAGTGCTGTCGGAGGAATCAAGTTGGAAGGGCACATGCTGTAACCCCGAAGCAGGGGTATTATACGGGATAACTGAAGCAATGTTAGGAGGGGTAACTGGGACATTGGGATCCTCCAAGGGAGGCAGGTTCTGTGGGACACTGAGAACGCGATTGAGCATGATGCCGGCGCCCTCAATGAGCGCGAGTAGGATGCCACCGAAGAGAGCAGACCGAGCGGCAGGACCTGCACCCTGGCGCATCTGGAGGAACCCTCCAGTGGCGGCTCCCGCGAGGATCGAGTTCCAGGGGTCCTCCTTCTGGCGGAGATAGACCATTGAACAATCGAAGGTGGAGAAGAGGCCGCCCCAGACGGCAAAGCTGCCCCCGACCCGGGGGGCGTTCATGCGGACGGCCTGGACGCCTCCGGTGAGGCGCTCTCCGTTGGGGGAGTTGTAGAGGCCCTTGATGAAGTGGAAGGCGGAGCCACCGACCGCGCCCATGCCGAACGCGCCGCCGACATCGTCGAGAATACGGTCGGGGCAAGGCTCTCGCGACGTCTCCGGTGTGCCCATCGCTTGCTTCGCACGACACCTCGACAACGGAGAAGAAACCCTAAAACTGCGTTCCAATGCGCCGCAGCACAGTCGCGCAACGAGAAAGGACCGATCGACTACCAGCGCAAAGACTTAAATCGCGCAAGCCGGCCATTAGATGCGGCTGGTCTGGTTTGAATCGTGGTTCGGTTCATCATTTAACTAAATGATATATGCAATAAAAATTTATTATATATATATAATTTTAAATCTGGAACGACCATCTCACAAAAAAAAAAAAAATTATTCATCATCAGGATAAATCAGACAATACAGAAATCGAACATCCTTAATTACAAATCCTATTTAAAAAAAACCTTACAAATACACGATAATTGAAGATTAAACCATAAATACCTAAGTAATAATTGAATATTAGACTCGGGACTGGTCTACTTTATATAACTTTTAAAGTTGCTGTATATAAAATAGATGTTGCTACGATACTAGAGATTTATCCGATATGATACACAAACTAAAAGAGATTCATTCTCAGCCAAATTGGATAAACGCATGAAAGCCAAAAAGGATTGAACACAAACAATCTTTCCGCATAGCGTCGGCAACAATATAGCCATTCTAAAGCAGCAAATCCTATCACACACCTTTACAATTTACCATAAATTATCAAAACTAACTTGACATCGTAAACCAACAAGCTCTAAAACTGGAAAAATAAATAGACAATGATTAAGGAAAAAAAAACAGCTGATACATATTTTCTTATTGTTTGACAGACCTAAGGTACAATAACACCTACGTTTCTATCATACATACAGAGATGAAGACAGAACAACGTATAGTGACTAAATAATTAGGGTGAGTTGAAGTTTCGGACGGTTGGGTTGTGGCTCGACTACCTCCATGTGAATTCTCACCGTCTGCAGGATGCCATAAGTTATTTTTGTCCCAGCCTTGGTCACTTTTTGATGTGCCTCATCCACCGCCCAATCACTACTTCCTTTATCCCCTCTGGCCACCAAGTAAACCGGTCCTTCTATCCCAAACCTGGAAAGCATTGCAAAAAATTTGCAATCAGCATTTTGACAAATATTTGTTGCATTCCAATGTCATGGAAGCAGTAATCAATACTACAATGATTGAGAGGAAAAATGAACACATAAATCAATTCCATTTCAAATATTATGATTGAAGTATTGTGGATGTGAAAGCATATGCAGTCATGCAATGTTCAATCAAAATATATAAATAGGGGAAAAAATCAATATCATTAAACAATATAAGGAAGTTAAAATAGGGCACTTTATAATAATGGTCATTTGTTTCAAATATTATGGTTTCCTAGAATACCTTCCCTCATATTGCAGTCTTTGGCACAATGTGAAATTGCAATCAACTGAACATATCATGTTGCAAAACGAAAAAGGGGGCTTTCCAGAGTAACACCATCCTACCCACCTGTCCACTCCTCTTTCTATGCAAACCGCCCCAATCTATCACGAACCCATCCCCTCCACCCCTATAGCTGCAACCTCTGGGGACTCACGAATCAACCTGCACCAACCTTGACTGTTGTCACCTCTGTTCATTCTCATTGGCTACTTCATCCCTTAATGAGTCAATCTCCATGCCTCAACCTCCATCAATGTTGACCCCTTAGCTAACCCTAGCCACTCTCTACTCAAATGAGCACCCCCCTCTAGCCAATCCACCCGTCTACCTCCTCTTGCCTTCAGTAGTTACATTGAGAAGTGGCATGCACAGGAGCTCGAGCTTGAGCACAACACCTAGGTGGTTAGGGACTGACACCTAGCTGGCTAGGGATTGACACCATGAGGGACATGAGCAATTCATTGTGGCAAAAGGTGAATACGCTCGCCCCCATCGCGACATGAGCAATTCATGCCATTACAAATGATTGCAGTAGGTGAGGATCAGCATGCATCAACTTCACGGACAAGCCAAGCAAGGAATGGAAGGAAAATATTTTAATTGTACAGAGCCAAACAAGGGAAAACATCTCATAAAATATTTTACCTAAATATGTTCTTTTTTGAAGAAATGAACCTTACGGGCAAATATAAATGTCTAATGGCCTATACAAGAACAAATGCATAAATTATTGTCCTCTATATGAGGCATATGCATGGTACTTTTTTTGGTTAAATATATAATGACACTTGATATCAAAAGATGCAAGGATAATAATACTAGAAATATTAAAACATATAGCATATGTATTGGTGTGTCTTTTGGTCAAGATAAATAATGGCACTTGATATCAACAAGATGAAAGGATAATAATAACGAAAGTATTAATGTAACATACTTGGGAACAAAAACTATAAATCCATTTGATTTGATCTTCAATATCCTAGCCTCAGTGTCCGTTGGCCTGTAAAATAAATGGTGTAAACTAGAAAATATAAAAAATAAAAAAAATGCTACAAAGATTCTGACATAAAACTTTACCGATTCCTGAAGAATATAACTGTGTGAAGTTCAACTGAGGCTCGGCTGGCCATCTGAGCATTTCGATGTCGATAATTCAAATCTGTAAGATATAAAATTATAAGTCAAAAATAATAAAAGGTTTGTACACAAGGTGACATAATCTTAGAAAACTACAGAGGGCATTCAAAATTGAGACAAGGAATGAGCACCTGTTAAGACATGCAATCAAGAAAATGTACAAATCTTGAGAACAAAATAAACCACTATAGAAAGAATCAAACTAGAGAAAGAACTGCTAGTGGAGCAACAAAAAACAGAAAACGAAACAGATAAATAGAACATGCGCTTGTGATCTTACACATCCTAGGTTTGAAAATACCTAGAACTAAGGGTCAAAATCTCAAGTCATGCAAAAGTTTCGATTTTTTATTGGAACGATATTGTTTGGGTAGCGTACCGATGTTTCGATGCATGGTGCCAAAAATTGATTTGAGTTGAAAAAAGAAAGAGATGAAGCATAAGAAAGAGACATTATTTGTACCGAGCATGGTTTTAAATCTTGTACCATGATGAGCGAAACGGTCAAAATATATCTTTCTGTAAATTACCGAAACTTGACACCACTCAACAATGACAATATTCCTTCCTTTATTCCGTCTCCTTCTTCCTTCAACCTCCAATTTGTCACCGGCGCCATGCATTGGACCATCAACACAACACCAAAAATAGTATCTTCCAGTCAAAGACTAAAACTACAAGACGGTTCAAGATCTTGAACTTTGGTGCCAAGTGATATCGAGTTTCAGATACATTTTGACCATTTCGCCCGATACAGTATAAGATTTTAAACCATGCCTAGAACCCTAGAAGTACTTCTATTACACTGTTACACTTGCCAATATATGGCACAGCAAGTATTGTTGAAATTTATCTTTGAGCCACATCATCTTACAGGTAAGGTCTTGCTTGGTTACTAGCGAGATTGAAGAGAGGCCTGAATCAGGTGATCTAGCCTGCTAAGATTGGTAGAACAACAATTTTATTTGATCTAATTAAAAGTTATATGACCTCAGACAATGCTCACACAAGGACTTACTAAAACCTGCAAAAGGCTTCCTATATTTTTCTCACAAATGCACCACCCATCAACTCAGTACTACTCACTATCCAAACACCTAAGAAATTCACATCAATATTTAGGAGATTTGCCACAAGTCGAAGGGGCTCCCCTCATTCCAAAAATTTCATTACAACAACCAAGAAGTCTAGACAGAACCAAGCTGCAATCATTGAAAGTTATATGACCTCAGTTAATATCTCATAACAAGGAACTCACTGTTGAGTAATGGGGAAAAAGTTGGGGAGTCCAATCCAAGATTCTTATATTTATTATTCATCAGTGTAGAATGACACATAAATATGTAATATTTACTAATTACATTAAGCCCTTCAACATGGCACTCCCGTTAAATTGGCTCAAAGATATTATGAAACTAAAACATATAATGAATCCTAGGGTTGTAAACAAATTGATTAGCAAATCTACTAATAATCATAATGTTCACAAGATTAGAGCTGGCAAATGATGTGATAATCTCATTTGATTATACTTCTCTGACAAAGTCGAAAATTATGTGTCTTTTGTGCTCAGAAGATACTAAATTAAAGGTATGTGCATGCAACGTTAGTTATCATGATCAAAATTGTAACTATGGGTGTATACCAACACAAATCAACCAACTTGGGACCGGGATCAGCAAGAGTTCATCCAATCTTCGCTCATATTATATAAGTTCTTGAGGATCATACAAAAATAAAATCAGAAATTATTGAGGTCTCACAAAAAATGGATGTAGTCATGTGAATAATAAGGAATATCAACAATTGTTAAACAAGAGAAAGAAGGAACCATAAGGAAAAGAAGATATTAATTTGCCTCCATCAGCACGGATGGAATCAGCCTTTTAAACCTATGGTGTGAGTTCGTATCAGAGAAGAGAAGCAAGCACAAGAAGAGGGGGGAGGCACTCAAGCTGGGGAATTTCAAGGTGGGAAATTGCCATGAGTTGCAAAGTTTATGTTGCAAATAAGAGAAATTGGCTGGAGGATTTGCCGGGTCAGGTGCGCTCAGCGGAGGAGGAATAAGGATTTTAATTTAATTAAAATTTTGTATTAATAAGTTAAGTAATCGACAATTAATATTTATAGCACCAACATTTATTATCCATCAATATAAAATTACACTTCAAACCTTGTCCTACTTTGTATTTACAATCAGATTCTTTTGTACTGATATTGGTCATTTCCTTTCTTATTAATTTATTATGATCAAGATGACATTTAATCTCTAAACGCGTTTAGTTGTGCTCAAGTATTGAATATCATATGGATTGTAAGTTTTTTTTCTCTTTCTTTTGGGTGCTGTGACTAGGATTATCGTAGAGACTTTTTTGGGGGCACATTGCATATACGCATATGCATGTGTGCACGCACGAGCATGTGCAATTGTATGCACAGGAGCATGTGTTTGTGTACCTACATGTGTGCAGGTTATTTAAGCTTGGTTTCTTTTTTATGAATTTGAGTTTGGTTTAAGCTTGACTTGAGCTTAATTTGTTTAGATGCTATCAAGCTCTCAATTTGATCTTGTTTGATTGCTTAAATCTTTTACACTTTGAAGCTCTCACTTATAGCATTATATGTAAAGAACAAGAATATAAAGGCACACCTATCCAAGTTTAATTTCAAATCTTAGTGACTCCCTACTGAGCTTCATTTCTCTAATAAGACAAATCAAGTGAATGAATTGAAGCACATTGAATTTCAATAGAAGTGGTTGCAAAACAGGTGCATGATAGGCCTCACATATGTCAAACTTACATATGTAAGATTTTCATTAGTTAATTGAGCAAAGTCAACCACAAAAGTTGGTACAAAAGACAGTTGATGTTATCTGTGTCAATGGCCAACCATGGATTTATGGCTGCCGGGCATAGAACAACAAGAGTAGTCTTGTCTTCGACAATGCTTGTAAGCTTTGTAAAGTCAAGAAAAGGTGGTGCAGACATTGTGCCTCACTTGGAATGAGATGCAAAATTAGGCAATTTGGTGAACTTCGTAATTTTTTTTAAAAAAAGGTATATGACATTTAAATACAATAACAACAACAATAACAACCAAGCCTTATCCCACTAGGTGGGGTCGCCTATATGGATCCTTTTATGCCATTGAGCTCTATCTCCTACTATATCTTCATTTATATTAAAATAAATTTTATTTTATTTTATTGTTGCTAACCAAGTTTTTTTAGTCTACCTCTTCCTCATGTAATATGTGTGTTTGTCATAGTTTCACATTGTCTAACTCGAGCATTTATTGGTCATCTAAGTACATACCCGTACCATCTAAAACGTGTCTTTCAGAGCTTTCCCTCAATAGATGCAACTCCGACTTTCTTTCTAATGCTCTCTTTTTTTATTTTGTCCATTCTCGTATGTCCACGCATCCACCTTAACATCCTCATCTCTACAACTCTCATCTTATGCTCATGTGCTCGAGTCATAATCCAACATTCAGCTCCATATAAAATAGCAGGTCTAACTACGATTCTGTAGAATTTTTCTTTAAGTTTTAGAGGTACTTTACGGTCACATAAAACATCCAACACTCTCCTCCATTTCAATCATCCTGTTTGTATTCTATGTAAGACATCTCTCTTACCCTCCATTTTGCAAAAATGATCCTCAATATCTAAAGCTCTCGATTTCGATCGATTCGTAATCTCCTATCTTAACAATTATCTCATTATGTCTAATATTGCTAAACTTAAATTTCATATATCCTGTCTTTATTCTACTAAGCCTAAAACCTTTCCCTTCTAGCGTTCCTGCCAAGAATCTAATTTAGCATTTACTCCTTCACATGTTTCATCTACCAAAACAATATCATTTGCAAACAACATGCACCATGGTACTGTGTCTTAAATGTATGCAATGAGTTCGTCCATAATTAGTATAAAAAGATAGGGACTTAGAGTAACCCTACCTTTATTGAAAATGCTTCAATTACTCCGCGGTCATTACTCTAGTCGTTACATCCTCTACATATCTTTAATTAGTTTAATATATGTTATACTAACACCTCTCTTTTCTATAATTCTCCATATAATTTCTTTTGAAACTCTATTATAATTTTTTTCTAAATCAATGAATATCATGTGTAGATCTTATTTTTGCTCCCAATATTTTTCAATTAATTGTCTAAAAGATGTATAGTCGCTATTGTCGACCTTCCAGGCATGAACCCAAATTGATTTTCAGTCACCGTGGTCTCATTAATCTTTTTTTCTATTAGTTTTTTCCAAAGTTTCATGGTATGACTCATTAATTTAATGCCCCTATAGTTTGCACAATTTTGTACGTCTCCCTTGTTCTTATATAACGGAACTAGAGTACTTATCCTCCATTAATCAAGACATTTTTTTCGTTTTCAATATCATGTTAAATAATTTTGTAAGTCATTTAATACGTTATTTCCCTAAGCACTTCCATACCTCTATCGGAATATTATATGGTCCAACGGTTTTTTCATTATGCATCGCATTTAAAGCTTGTTCTACTTCTGAAGTTTGAATTCTATGATAAAAATTTAAATTTCTATGCTCATCTACTTAAATTACCTAAGTTAAGTTGATCACCTAAACTTTCATTAAAAAATTAATGAAAATACCTCTTCCATCGCTCTTTTATTTCTCCATCATTTACTAGTACCTCATTACATTCATCTTTAATACATTTTTGAATAGATTTCTTGTCTTCCTTTCTCTCACTTTAGCTATTCTATAAATGTTTCTTTCCCCTTCTTTTGTATCCAATTTTTGATATAATCGTTCAAAAATTTCATTCTTTCTTTATTCACTACTCTCTTAGATTCTTTCTTGGCTATCATATAGTTATTATTTTCAATTTTGATATCATCTTATCTCATGCCGTATTAGAATCACTGTATATTTCATCTAATACTTGTACTTCTACCTTCTCCTTAAATATATTTTACTTCTCGTCCATTAACTTCCACCACTTGACCATGCAATTTTTACAAATCTTTCTATCCTTTCTAAGCATAAGGAGTCGTGTATGACATTTAAATAAGTTTGATAAATCATTAGTCAAAATACATAAGGATTAGAAATTAAGTCTTACTGTCAGCAATGGATGTAAGCTGTGGGCCATCCAAGAAAATTGGAGGAAGCCTGGAAATTCCTAGTGCAGCAGCCAACAACCGATGCACAATAACATCTGCAAAGAAGAGCAAATCCCATCTTAAACTACTATTTTAACAACCTTTCATTTACCACAAGGACTGATATAAGCAGAAACAAGAAAAGAACTGACATAATAGTTGATAAATAGTGTAAAAAAGATAAATTCATTAACAATAAAGAAAATAATTAAGAGCTTTCGTAGCTTTTCTTTAGCTAGCAGAAGGATTTCATATGAATGTCATTATAAAAGTTGATAAACACTTGCTATATAAAAATGCAAGTGTTGTAGGTTTTCCAAGGCTACTTGATCTTGAGTCATTAGAAAGCTCCAAGTCCAAAAGAATGAAAAACTAAAAAATGTAGAATGGTAAGAGCATCGTGCAAGACTAGTAGATGGATTAAGAGGTCAATGTGCTTTAGGAAAGAGAACAAATTGAAAGAATAAAGATATAGCCATCACAAAATTTATGAAATTTTCACAATCATAAAAATTAATCATCTACATGATGGACTATTTGTAAGGGAACAAGGAAGGAAATATCTGAGATTTTCCATTTGATTTGGTTGGACGTAGACTATGTTTCATAGTCTACCTGGTCCTAACTGAAGACAACTGTACCTGGAGACTGCACAATCTATATATGATTCAATTTTGATGGTTGTTGCATTGTTAGGGAAGAGGGAATATAAACAGGATACATACGTGGCTTGCAAATAAATTAAAAATCCTCAATATATATTGGCATCAATTGAAGGGACCTAGATAAATTATAAATAGTGAGAAAAACCACAAAGTGGAAATGAAGATTGAGTGTAGAACCATAGAACTAATTACCGTGTTAACTGGAATTTCATTTTTTTTTTATGTAAACATGATTATTTAAAAAGCAAGAAACTGACCTGCATATCTACGGATTGGTGAAGTGAAATGGGTATAAATAGGTGCTGCTAGACCATAATGAGAAAACTCAGATGGGCTCAAATCTCCACTAGAAAAGTAAATGGCCTAAAATTTGACAAATTAAGTTCATGTTACAACATTTGCACCTGTACATAAACTAGTACAAATTTTGGCCTTTCGAAGTACCTGTGTCATGCATCGGGTTGCCAAAATTCTGATTAGCTTATTGAAATACGGATCATCACCCTGCAGAAGCTCTTGATGAGTAAATTGCACACACATATGGCATAAATACTTACACAGAGAAGTGCACAATTCACAATGTCAAGATTAATTGATGTGTTCTTACAACTGCCCGATCAAGGGAATCAGCTAATGCTTTTGAAGATGAAACATCCAAATCCAGACCAATAGCGGCAGCAGTTCGCAATAATGGTTCAAGCATCTCCTTTGTGGGGCTAGGATGACGCCTGTACACATAGCCAATTAGGTTACATCAACTATTATCAAATAATGTTTCAAGAGAAAAAACAAAAAGAATTAGGCATCGAATGAGTATCTATAGGTTTTGCTTCAGCATGTTACTTTAACCGTGATATATATATCAATACAACTAACAAAAGCAAGTCACAAGACAATTTTAGGTTCACAATATAATAGATTACAATGCATTAGACTAAAACACCAATACATTCATATTAAAAAAGAGACAAATCATTTAAAATCCCCCCAAAACCCTCTAATCCCAAAAAGCGGAAAAGCAATCCATATATTTCTGAGAACCTGAAAAATACTCTGGATAACCAAACATAACCAGAAAAAATGTTCTCAATTATTAGAAAGCAACTATGTTGCTGAAATCCCTAAAAATGACTGGAGGATTACCATAAGCGCTCTAAGTTATAAAAAAAACTAGTCCATTATTGTGTTTAGATTGACAAATCAATAAAGTACTGAATGTGCCCTAGCAAGCTATTCCATTTTCTACTTGTTCCTATTACCACCTATTTGATTCTAATGAACAAATCCTACCTAAGAGAACTGAAGGAAAAACAAGATAAGAAAAAATGCGACAAAGCATCTATCGTCACAATTGAATCACAATATTTTATTTATTAAAAAAAATATGCATATAGATAAATTACAGAATTGTGAGCAAAAACTTCCAAAAAAATAACATATAAATTCAAGAGCAATTAGATATGAAAAATCATGTATACCTTAATAAAGAGCATAAAGGAAAATGTTTCAAGATCTTTTCTGCAACTGAAATATTTGCAGCCAACATAAACTCCTCAATCATCTGATTAGCCTCACGAATTTGGTACATACCTACAACAAAAAAATCAAAAATAAGTGCACTATGAAATGAAAGAACAGAAACAATTCCACATATACCTATGTCTAGGGGATCGTGAGTTTCAGTGTCAATTTGAAATTTGACTTCAGGTGAAGCAAGTGTAAGAGCTCCTCTCTTAATTCGTCGAAGTCTCATTATCTATCTAGGCAGAAATTATTTATGTTCAAATCATCAAATAAGATTTCAGAATAATATTTATACAACAATAGCCACCTAATGGCTAAGTAGTAAATAATTAAACCAGACAAGCTAACCTTTGCTAATGAATTTAAATTTCGCAGATCAGTGGTTAGCGGATCCATCAACCGGCTGCAAGAAGCATTCTATTCTTAGTAGTTACACCGAAGTTTGGCAAGTAAAGGAAGACATCAATCAAACAAGGTAAAATTGTTTCAATAAATTTGAAAATAGATGTTGAAGGTTATTAGAGAGCAAATTCAATATGCTATCACAGGCAATAAAAACTAATTAACCCAGTGGTCTTACAATTTATTTAATCATCTATGCTTATTATTTTAGGTGCTTCAGGTTACGAACGTCATTTCTATTGCTATTAAAAAACAAAATAGTAAATATAGGAAATGGCTAGCAGCTTCCTTAACAGTAGAAGTCTTCATTTATCGGCTAAAGATAACTATATCAATTCCCTTTAAAGTGGAAAGTTTTGGAAGTGCCAAACTTCAGAAGTATCAGGATGACTACTTCACAAAATATCATTACTGAACCTATTCTGAACAATGAGCTAGAAGGGCAAAGTAGCTCAGAAGTAAACCTAGAAGATCCAAGTATATTAAATTATACTTATGGTTAATGATCAATATATTAGCGGAAATAAAAAAAAACGAGAACCTATCATCCATCCTCGCTTGGGCTTCAACATACGACAATGCAGCACATGACTTGATAGCACTTTTTGTGTATCTAGTTGATACTATATTTGCATCAGGTGTTAGTTCCTGCCATGGAAGGAAAAGGAACTTCTATAAATTGAAGTAGAAAGCCACTCAACCAACATGAATGGAGTACACAACTCATTACCATAAAAAGAGGTATTAAAGATCCTGTAGCATAGGTTACTCAATATCATAAAGAATTAAATATTCAAGTACACAAAACAAATTTAAAGAAAAATAATAGTAAAGCTAAGTTTTCGAACAATGATCCAATATTGATCATGACAAACAGTTCAGATGTACTACCCAATAGTGCTCCAAAATCAAAAACTGAAAAGGACCCATTGACATTATAGCCATCAGCATGTCATTTCATAATACCTAGTAAGGAGACAAAATTAAACTATCTGGCATTTGAAATTTGGTTCAACCTTGACGTTGTTAAGAACCTTAAGTACCAAATACCAGCAGTGCATATCACGTCATCAACTAAAAAAAGAATCTATATGTTTCCTTCAGCCATATCAATATTCAATAAAATCAAAGAAACTTTTGAATATCCTGTATCTTAATTTACATATGCACAAATAGTGGAAGTACATCTCCTAGTTGGTATTGTCATTGTTCTTACAAAATTCAGTACATGAAAAAAAAAATTGAGATGGAGATTTATAAACAGTAAAATTAGGACACATAATGCTTTCTTAGTGGTTCCTTCTCAGCACAAAAGTGGAATTTAGTAATCTTAGCATTCAGAATTTCAGGGATATCCAATAATCCAATCCTTCTAGAGTCATCTAAAAGATGCAATAAAAAGTAAATGGTAAAATGAAAATAAAGTTACCCATATGACAGAGAAAGACAGCCTCTCCACATCAGAGCGTAGAGAACAAATATCTACATGAAACAACACAAGGGTGAGAATTCAATTAGTTTTCCTACTTTAGAGACCAGTTCAAGCCAACTCATTCCTAATTACACCAGAAATATGTGCTAGTTGTAAATATCAACAGACAATAAACCGAAAAAAGGGAAGAAGAAACCTTCCGTCAAAGATTTGGGAAGCATATCAATCCGCCTCTCAACAAGATAAACTGATGTGCCCCTCTGGGAAGCCTCTTCATCGAGGGGAGTGCCAGGAAGAACAAAATTTGTGACATCAGCAATATCTGGTAATGTTATAATAAAGGATCACAGTGCAATATCAAGCTCCTAAAATTTATGAATTCTAAATAACTCACACCCTGTTTTATCTAATCAAACTCACTGTTTCATCACTCTAACTGCTTACGAACTTTCTTAAGAAACACAAACTCAAGGCAATTTCATCAAAAAAGACTTCTCCTGAGATTTTGTAGCTGTTCATAGGGATTATGAATAATGAATGAGAGTAAAGCATTAAAACAGAATGAATATTTACTTAAAGTATATTGTTTTACACCATAGAACTTGGTTTATCTGATAGCTGCAATCATTAGTTAGCATGTTTTGCTGAAATTTAGCTTCAGTTTTGTACACGAGCAATGGTACTATATGATAGCAGCTCTAACCTGAGTAGGTAGGCAAATCAATTACAATGGTTTCAGCTTTGTGTTCAAGTAGGGAAATTCAAGGAATCCAGGTGACCTGACTCAATTATAAATAAGGGTCAGCAAAAAAACAACTGCAAAGAGATAACAACTCTTTCAGACTAGGATTCGGTCATTGAATCACAAAATTAGATGCCACAAATCATCAAAATGGTGGGAAACTATAATCTCTTGTGACAGTTTAGCTTTCATTAGAGGATAGTCACACAGAAATTTCCCTAGATACATACAACGGTGGCCTTGCTTTCAAAAGACCACACCTCAATATCATATTAGGTAGTTAGAACTGAGAAACGAATTCATTATATTAATAAAACTGCAAGCACGCATGCTTAATGTAGTATGGAAAATCTTCACTTTTGAAAACAAGTTATGGAAATGGAAGAGATCAATAACCTGCTAATTTCCTTGTACTTATTTGGATATCAAGATAGAAACCAGAAAATATTCAAATACCAATCAGCCTGGTCATTTGAGACATAATTGCATATGTATGCCAATATCAATAGATAGGAACTGCAACATCGAAATAAACCAACCCATAAAACATGCTTTGCAATGGGTAATAGATCCCCTATACTAAAAAACCAGGCTTTTCAATGACAGGTCAATAATTTACATCATATACTGAAACGTACAGAAGATCATTTCAATGACAGTTACATAAATCCATCCCAAACTTGGTTAAATACAGGCAGATTCCAAATGAATAAATTCAAACTTGAATCTTAGGTCATGCACAATGATTTGGGTAAACGTAATTTATTTTTTTAACGGATCCAATTTACTCAACCAGTCAGGCAGACCAAAGTTTTGCCAGAGATTTATAGCATAACACAAACCAAGCAACTTAAAGAAACATTAAGCATCTCAATAAAAATTGAAGCAGCAAAGATGCTGAAAAATACAGTAATAGTCAATCAAGGCAAGTTATTTTTCACACAAGCAAATTTCACTTTATTTATAACCAGATAAAGGATACGAACACCCACTTCAAAGTTTCCATTCCCAAGTGGTTTGCAATGTAATGCATCATCAATATCCTTGCAACCTGAGACAAACAAAGAAATGTGACCACCAATATAGCAGCAGACCAAGATTGATGATGACAACATACCAGGAGGATCAACACTAAAAACTCTCAAATGCCGCAAGTCCTCTCGATTGGAATTAGCCAAATCTTCTAATGACAGAGACCATGGTAAAGGAGGCAAACAAGCAAGAACTTGTGATGAAAAAGGCCTTGAATTAATGTCATTCTCAATCAACAAAACCTATTTTAGGAATAGAGATATAATTATCCAAGTGCTTTGTATGTATTCTTGCATTTAAGAATCACCCATTGGCAGAAATTTTAAATAGATAGAAAAGCATCCTACTATACGATTACTTGCCTCACTTTCAGTGTCTCTATCCCCAATCTGCCCAATGGTACGTACATAATGCCCTGATGGATAGCGAGACAAACAATCCCATGAATCCACAGCAACAATAATTCTTTTATCTAGAAGATTTCCAAGTTGCCGAGTTTGAATTCGAATTTTAGGAATTCTCCGGTCCTTGGAGGCAAATAAAGCATGGGCCACACCAGCATTGCCCGCAGGCATGGGCATTGGTTCTAAAGACCCACAATATCTGCACAATAATAATCAAGAGGCAATGTCAACATAAAGTGCAAGCAATCAAAATTGTTCTTTATATGGCAAAAAAGCTATCTCCAGAAAAAGTTCAATGATACCCAGTTTTGTATTTACTAAAATGTTAAAGACAATTAAGACTATATTGAGAATGTCGCAAACTTAATTTGCCTTCACTTCACTTTGGTATATCATCAAAATGTCAGATTCATACAGGGTACAAAAATAGGGAAACCTATACTTGTCCAAAAATTACAAAATCAAAGTTTAATAAGAAACATGGCAGAAGAAGTTAAATCACAAAATGAATTAAGTATAGTGCATAGAAAATTTGATTGGTTAACGATTTATCTCAAAAATAGACTTAATACCAAGGATATCAATATATGTCTGAACTGAACTGGCCTAAGCAGTAAGCATGGAATAACTGGGAATGTGTTACTTCCACTCGAAAGATTTAAACATAGAGTCTCTGCTATGGTACCAGACTAAACATGACTGGTTAACCAGTGACTATTGTTATGAAATGATAGTCAAATATAAGCTAAAGATATATTCGTATCTTTTGGCTCCCATCATAAAACTTCTTATATGAAGTGAATATTGGATCGTTAAATGCCCAACATGAAGCCCAATTCAACCTAAAATTCTTATTCACTAAGGTGGTAGATTTCTTGGTTTGAGAATCCTCATTTGAAGATGAGGGACTAAATAATCTCCTTCTCATTTTCTACCCTCATTAACATTCCCCCTTTCCCCTCAGGGACAACAACAATAAGGGACTAGCTCTAATAGCAAGGAATGGATTGGGTTTCTTGGGCCTTAACAAGGTAGCAAAGCCACCCATTAAGGATTAGGGTATCTAACTTGATTTTTCCCATAACATGGTATCGAAGCCATAGGTAAGTATCTCGTTTGGTCCTTCCTCTCTTTCCATTGTGCAATCTCGATCAAGATCACAGCCTCAGACCACACACAAGACACTTCCTTTGCCAAGCCTCAAAACCTAGCAGAGCACTGAAAATAAGCCTTCCAACTCACAAACTGATCTCGACTCAAAATCCTTTAAGGTGTCTTGTGCACAAGAAGCATCACATCTTCCTAGGTAGTGTCCTCTAGTGAATTGTTCAAGAATAGAAGGTAGACATGACAATTAATGACATGTCTACCAAGTAATCCCTGAATCTTTTAGATTAAATTGAGATAGGGAGAAAGAAAATTTACATATTGATTCTGCTGCATGAATGTGAGTAGTCTTTTTTTCACCTTCACGATAGTCTATCTATTGAACCCAACTCCATTATGGCACTGAAAGTAGTTCTTCTAGCAACGCAACTAAGGTTGCTTTTGCTGGAAACTAAACTATTATTCACTAAAAGGCATGATTCACATGGGAGGAAAATTCCCACCGTGCAATAAGAAGTTTGCCTTGACTACCACAAACTAATTAGTGTGGTCAATAAAGCAAAGTCCACCATAAGGATCATGTTGGCTTCTTGCAAATAGCTTGATGCATTATCTCTCTTATGCCCTTTGAGTTAAATGTGGCAAAAGGCAAAAAAAATCCATGGACTGTGAAATTACATGCGGATCACATCTTCTTCTCTGCATCTTCTTTGTGAACAATCACCTCCTGCGCATCGGAGATGTTAATTCCCTCCACTAAGTGCCTTTGTCGTTGCATCCAAATTGTGTCCCACAATGTTGATTGCTAAAACCAAAGTGTCTAGGTTAGATCGACTTTACCACCACATCTAAATTGTATCCCAAGATTATGCTCACTAAAAAACACATTTCGAGGATAGTGACTGCCTCCGCCTCCATTTGCTACAAGCAAATGGTAACCATTTGTCTTAGGATATCTTGATTTTTCTGTAATAGATATGAATGAACAAAAGTTGTTTCCAGAACAAAACTACCTTGATGTGATAAGAGAGCATTCTACTTGCAGCATCAATTTTGTGTGTGAATACATGCACATCAATTAATCTTCTAGTGTATACAACTCCCATAAATGATTGTTTTCATCTAGACACAATAAGCAAAAAGTAAAGCTAGATACTATAAGCTAAGCAATTTGCTTCCCTTTTTTCTAGATACAATGTTCAAAAGAAGTCATAAGGTTTCCGATGGAAAACTAAACATAAATCTTTAAAATAGAAGTTATAATTAGCTAGTTCTGCCCAAAAGGTTAGTATTAGTGTATCTTTCAAGAAAAAAAAAGACTAAAAAAAATATGATTCAGACTCACGAGTGCCAATTCCGCTTTATAATTCCAACAACTCGGCCTGGTGGATGACTTGATACAGGAGGTGAAGATCCGCTCATAGGCTGAACTGGATTTTCAAACCTTGGCACGTCATCGGCACTATTAGGCACCAAATGAACTTCTTCCTCATCATCGTCTAAAAGAAATATTATAATAACTCATCAGCCAATGCATATGTGTTTTTAACAATAATGAAAAAACACACCATCATCATCAATGATCAAGGACTTCCCATCACGCCATTGATCCTGAGGCAATAGCTCGACTGCAACTATATCTCCATGAAAAGCCCTATTCATGTTAGCTCGTCCACAAATGACTATTTCCTCACTAATACTCTCACTTCCAACGTAAGCCTCAAAAGGGTTATAGCGGTTCACACGAAGCTTTCCTTGATGGTAAATTCCGTGTAGCAGTCCAGAGGTTACTTCTGACATGGGTTTATGCTGCATGAAGACGAAAATGGATATAGCAGTTATTAAGGAAGAAACTAAGAAATATTGTAGAATTTATGAAAAATTGTTGAAAAAGAATACCTCGCTGTAGATAATTTTTTTCTTTGATGGCCTAAGATCTTCAACATCTTCCATAGGAACATCCACAGAAGATGAAAGAACAACAAGGTCCAGTAGATCAGGTTTCCCAAGAGATTTAACATATGATTCAACTGGAACAAGAAGCTCACTGAGAATCCAAATCTTTGGCTTAACATAATTTACTTGCAGATAGCTTGTAAGAAGGATTACCTGTTTCAGCAGAAATACCCTCCTCAGTGGCCCTTTTCTTATTTTCTCTATCATTGGTAATTAGTAAAATTTGTGTGCTTTCACCTAAATGACTTTGATACCAGCGAGCAGCAACTCGAATTGCTAAAGTGAAAAAATAAGGAAATCATAGCATTAGTAGCAAGATTAAACTACATCGAAAATTGCCCTAAACAATGTGCATGTTTATAAATGCATTTCTAACTTCAAGACATAGGATTAATTAGTGCAATAAATAAGATAAAAGCTTGGACAATGTAGGTGATGAAAATAAAAATGACTTAAATGCCTATACAAAAAGAGAAAGAAGCCAAGTCCATTTGGAATGATGAAGATCTTAGGTTAGGATTTCATTGAATAAATCACTCTCATTAAGACAAGCATAGTAGGGATCATTTACAAATAGGAAGTTGCTACAAGAGCATTTTATTTTTACATCATTTCACTAAGTTGTCCAAATAGAAGAATGGTATACCAGAATGTGGGGTGCAAAAATCTGAGAACCAGTGAAATGGTTAGGTGCCATATTCTTAAATAGATTAATGAGATGAATGATGACTAAAAGACAATGTTTGTTCTTCAAGTATTGCACAATGAGGGCATAAAATAAGGTCTGAAGATGACCTTGAAAACATAAAAAGTAAACAAGTTAGGGATATAAGAAAGTATTGCAGGGTAAAATATTAACAATTAAATTGCTCAAGCATGGAATCATCAATAAAATGTGCGATTGAAGACAAACCATAGCTGTTAAAGCTTTACACAAATCATAGTTGTTAAGATCAGTCGATACCATGGTTTAAAGTGTCGTGCCGAAACGGTCGAAACGGGCGAAACATCTCGTTCCGCTCAGTGACCGGCACCGGCACGACCTCGGCACCAGACCCACGACAAGTGCGACGTGTTGCGCAACCCTGTGGTCACAACGGAGAGGTCGCATAACCCTTCCGTTGCCGCTGCGGAGGCATCATGCGACCCTGCGGTCACTGTAGAGGGATCGCACGGCTAACGTGATCGCGCCGAAGGAGTCACGCAATCCCCGTGGCCATGGCTGGTCGCGCAACCCTGCCGAAGTTGTGCGGGCTCGCGAGTGGTGTCGGATTTCAGATTTTTTTTAATTAAACAAGTTAATTATTTTAATCAATTCCTAGCTATGATGGAGATAATCTAAAGAGACTTTATTAAACCCTAATAAAATTATCTAATTAATTTTATATTTCATTTATTTTAATTTAAAAATTATAATACAATTTCTATTTATTTATTTATCTATTTTCATATCTTTTTCTTTTTAAAAAAAAATATTTTTTTATATTGTTTATTTTTTAAATATTTATGTTAAATATTTTATTTTTAATTAATATATTTTATATTTAAAAAATACCGAAATTATATCGGCACGGCACGACACAATATGGTATCAAAATCGTATCGTTCCGGTCTAGGACCGAAACTTCGGCACAGGTCGAAATTTTAAACCTTGACATGGATATCTATGAATAAACTTAAATCACATGAATAATATGGCTTATTACCTATCAAAGCGCATAAGATGATGCAACCACCATGGCCATAAACCAAGGGTCAACATCTGATATAAAACAAAATCTTATTTTCAAATATTAGTAGTTTTCTTATAACATGACTTGTGACAGTAACTATTGAATTAGGATCATATATAATGAAAACACATAGTATATATACCTTGGTTCAAGTTTATAGAGCCAAATAAAGATGGTATCTAAAATGCTACATGAAACAATTTAAAATTTTGAGATGAGACAATTGCCATGGGTGAAATTTGCAATTGCCTCTATTGGCATGTGAAACTTGTGGATACAGACAATAGCAGAGGTTGTCTGTTCATGAGGCTTCCCTGAGTGCCTCGACTTTGAGGTTTCCATGAGCTCTAGCCATGAGGCTTCCACATGCTGAAAGTTGGCAAGACCTTCCTTGAGGTTTTGTGCGAGCTAGGGGTTCCGTTGGAAGCTTCCTCCATAAGGACCCACCCCCAAGGCTCCTGTGAGCTGGAGGTTATTTGCGAGAGTTTCTATGAGATTTTCCCCCATTTCTTGTTCTTCCCTCAGTTATTCTCCTACTGATCAGCGCCAATCAGCACCTCTTGATGCACTGCCACACATCTTGTTTTGACCTATTATTGAAGCCTCAGCAGAGAATGAGACTTTTAAACCATACATAAATCTGACAACTTGAATGCACCAACTCAACTGTCCATAAAATTCTTGAATCGGACTTTAGTATCTAAAACTCTGTTTCATGTCAGGAGTATTAGTAGTTTGTATTCTGTTTAACTTTTCTTGTGTAATATCAAGTTGTAGCACTTGTCTGGGTTAAAAATTGCTATTTAAATAAATAATTTTTTTTAGCTTTAGTTGATATACTGTAAGATTTAAGAAAGTATGTTGCTATGTTGTTGCAACTAGTGCTGATATACTTGTTTGTTTGTTGTATTTTTAAGTAATTGCTACATTTGTATGATGAACAATGACAGTATCTCATTAATAACTAAGGTGTTGGTTCCCTGGAGGGAGAGAAACATCTAAAAGAAAGAAAGAAAAGAAAAGAAAATGAAGAAAAAAAATAATATTGACTGATTGTGCTTCCTTAAATGATGAAATAGAAAAAAAAAATTAAATGTTCTTTCATATTTTTATAATAAAGTTGAGGTTGGTGCAATGATGTTTAAGGCAGTGGAAGGAAGGGCTGGAGGGAAGTTATAATGTTGATTAATTAATGAGAGGGAAAAAGGGAAAAAAGATGAGTAAAAGAATTAAATATCCTTGCTATTAATTCATTGCGTACTTTGCCATATCCATCTTCTGTTGCTTTTTAAAAACCGCATGACCTCTATTTACAACCTTCAGCAAGCACCATACTTAACATTATCCAGTGTTGTAAATGGCGGAAGGCGGTATGGTCACTGATCACCTACCGCCTCAGGTGCTTAGGCAGTTGAATTCTTTTACTATTTTTTATACATAATATTATAAATAATCATTATTCTTTATAATATGTGTTTTTAATAAAATATATTAATTTAAATATTTAAAAATAATAAATATATTTTAAAAATATATATATATATTAAATTAATGAAATAATTTTATTAGGTTTAATTAAGTTTATTGAAATTATCTCAATCATAGTTAGGAGTTGATTAAAATTATTAACCTAAAGTTATTTAATTAAACATTAACTTACAACTTACTCACGTACCTTGTTTCGGCCGAGTGATTAGTCCGACACGTTGCCGAGACGGCATGACAAGTTCGAACTTGTAGTCGGGCCCATTGTCGGCCGATGCCTCGGGGCCTATCGCCGGGCTCGGCCTACGCCTTGGGGCCTATCATCGGGCTCGGCCTACGCCTTCGGGATCGTTGTTGGGCTCGACCTACACATCTGGGCTCGTCACCGAGGTCAAGTGACCCGTTTGGGCTTTTGCGACATCTAGACGTGTCACTAGGCTCGGGCAACGTGTCTAGATACGTAGAAGGACTCAAGGGACGCTTTCAGGCTTGTACAACAAGTCCGGACTCGTCATCAGGCCCAAGGGATGCGTCACAGTGGCAAAACAACGGTGGTTCCAGGCATGACAGGGTGGCGCTTAGGCAGCTGCCATTTAGAACACTGACATTATTGCTAACATCTTATTTACCCTCCACGCCACCACTTGTGGCTGCGGATTCCATGTTGCTCTGACCTCTCACTTCCAAGAGACAACAAATGCTACTCAACTTACAGATTGATGCCTCATGGTTCACATTCATTTTCGCCCATATTTGGCTGAAAGTTAAAATGGCCTAAATCTTTTCTATGGAATTGTGCATGGTTCCCATTCATCCACAATCTGTCAGACTAATTGACAGAAATGGGCAACTGGTTCCCTCCTTTGTCACAGGATCATCATCCCTCCCAAGCAATAAACATACCCTAATTCTGATTTTGACAAAAAAATATTGAGGGAAATGAAAAAAAGAAGAAGAAGTATTTCCTTTCCCTATCTCACTCCCAAGTATTTATTCCTATTGCTTCAAGGTGTCAATTACAAAAATTCATTCGCAGTTTCAAACAGATCTGTTCAATCATTTGATTTATTAGAATTTTCATAAACTATGATTTTATAACCACTCTATCCACCATTAATTCTCATGCATTCTCTGTTAACTGGGATATCTACCAAATAAAGAAGTTAAATTCACTCCAAAGGCAATGTCACAGCAATAATAAAATCAAATAAAAAATATCAGATCCTTATGATCCGAATTCAATCTTTGCCAATAAAATTTTTCACCAAGTTAGGAATTATCTTTTACATGAAATTACCACACTAAATGATTTACAGGAATACAAGATATATGTCTTAAATCCGTGGACTACTTAAATTCATAAATTGTTGTCCAATTATTTATATAGGAATGCAAGAGTTCTCTAGTTTGATATATCTCAAGTAAGCTCCTCCTAGGTGTGCTCGTTTTGGTCAAAAGCAGGAATTACAATGTTGCGGAAGTTTATATAACAGCTCTATTACTTCAAAGTGCCTCAAGTAATCAACAAAATATATCTTTAATACAAAGGAGAACGTACACTTTAACAGAGATTCATAAAAGGAACTGGTAGATCGACATGTTTTGACTACAACTTGTATAGATCTGTGCCAATTTAAGTCACGTCTAATGGTTATTTGAGATATTAATTGAGGTATTGAATCATGTCGGTCACCACAAGCATAATTTATTGTTTCTCTCGCTAACTGACATTGAGAGGCTTTGTCAGTGCAACTAGAGTGACAACTCGTGGTGGAAATAGAGAGGAAGAGAGGTTTAAGGCTGAAACTAAGAGGAGAGAAGAGTACTTGGGGAGAATGAGCGACAAGTACTTGGGGATAGGCGCAACAATTGACATAGTGACTAGCGATGGATGCAATGGCAGGTGGTGGGCGTGATAGCGACAATAGTAGACTTGATAGGTCTCAAGGGAGGTGCAGATTAGAGATAAGTGGGTAGAGAAATAAAAAAAACTAAATGTAATTCCATTTTTTTTTAAATACAATTATTGTAATTAAATATGGTTGAATTAAATTATCCTATATATAAACTTGGTTTAATCTTAAACTAGAATTGTGTCTTAATTTGAATTAACTTGATCATATCATCATATCTACTTGATGAACTTCACCTAATCCTAAATTAAATTTCACTCAACCTCAAAACTTAAAATATTAGTTTCATTTAACCTAACAATTATCAAAAAAATGTAAAAATTTATATAAGATAAAATTTGATCAAACATCAAAAGGGTGCCCCTTATTTTTGGAATCAACATGATGACGCCCCACTTTGATTTTTATCAAAAGGGTGTCTATCCTCTACTACACTATTCCCATTATTATCTCTCGCCTATATTTCCTGCCTAAATCTTCAATCGGGGGCGTGTTGTAGGAGTTATAGTTTTGTAGCTGCTACAACTAAGCTGTCACACAATTGTAGCAGCTACAATTTCGTAGCAGCTACACTACGACTGTAGTTGCTACAAGGTGACTCGAGTTGAACCACGGAACACACAAGATATCAAATCGAAACTCTACATTTGTTATCAGGTGTAATCCGTAACATCATTTAAAGCCTTTTCGGAGGTTCCGAAGAATTTTAGTCCTTTTTATTAAGATTATTTTTCATATTGTAGCAGCTACGAAATTATAGCTGCTACAACATGTGTAGCAGCTATGGTTTCGTAATTGCTACAACACGCTCGACCGGTTTAGGCGGGAGATATAGGTGGAATAATAATGGGAACGAAGATAGTTGTCATTTTACGTGGGGTGGGGCACCCTTTTGATAAAAAATCAAAGTGGAGTGCCCCTTTGACGATTTGGGAATAAAAGGGGTGCCTTCTTGATTTTTGCCTATAAAATTTAGTATCTAACATCAGTTAATTTTTCTTGCATGTTCTAACTTTTATAATGTCATGAGACTTGAGAGGACGGTGAGACTATGTCAAGATTCACTTTGATTTGAATATCAAGAAACACCTAGGTTTTGGTAACACTTTAATTAAATAAAAACTTATTTAATTAAGTTAAAACATAATTTATTTTTTTTTCACTATTTAGATTTATCTTATTGGAATATAATTGTTAAATCATGGAGGACTTTGTGCAACAAAGTGACCCTTCGCATGGGATACCCATGATGCATTTCACACACGCTGAAAATCAATCTCATGACCTATTGTAGTAACACCACATGCATATGCTAGTCTAAAACTATCATCTCGGCGGCTTCTCCAGGGTGACCTCTCACTGTCTAGAAGGGAGGTAACTCATGGGAGGCTTCTCCTAGTTACAACAGCGCATGCAAGGAGGGGTTAAGGCAACCAACGAGACATTCGACACCGTTGGGAATCGACCTCAAGCCTATTGGCAGCAACACTGTTGCATGAATCAACTGTGTTAGCTCGTGGGGGTTGTAGGGGCAACATAATTGTAAATACAGATGATTGCAATAGGTGTGCACTATGTACTGATCATATCACACTCATTTTTAAAAAAAAAACATTAAGTTCAATTTGAAGGTATAAGAAATTTAAATTGAACTGAATTATTAATATGTCTTTACTTATAAAATTAAATAAATTCAATTACAAAATTCAAATTTTAATTTTAATATGTTATTTAAATTTTAAAATTTTTGTATCTTCCTTTTTATTTTTACTCTAATAATTGTTGTTATGTGGGGAAAAAATAAAACCAAACTAAAACTTAATGATAGAATTTTAAATTATTTATTTTATTTAGTACTTAATACTCAAACTTTTATGGAATGCTAATGAATATATATAAACTTCTAAAAAGTATACATTCATTTTAAACAAAATTGCATTCTCATCTCGAGCCTCTAAATCTAAGATTGCTCTGATGTTGTAGAAATTTTAAACAAAACACGTTTCCATTTATAGAGGACTAGAGAAAGTTTCATTTTCTTATTGCACATTCTAGCATTTTACATGCAAAATCATTTTAAAATTAAAAAAATTATAATCTTCAAGTGACTGAAGGTAAAAATTAAAATTGAATTGGTTGCAAACATTTTTAACTCTAAACACTGAGATAATCAAATTAATTGACAAATATAACTAGAATAACAAACATCTATTATACATTATGTATTATTAACACTCTAATTAATATATGAACAATTAATTCTAATAAAAAATATTTAAATATTATAACTTATATTAAGTAAAATTAATTATATCAAAACTGTAACGACCCGAACCATGAGGTACCAGATTCTCGTCCAGATAGGACTCGAAAGGAGAAGACTGGATTGTCTACATATGTCTATTTTCTGATTCACTTTCTGCAATCCATTTTTGGATTTTCTTTTGTTTGACACGATCATGATGATAAAACACTATTAATTAGTCTCATGATATAGTTAGCAATAGTAGTTGGTTATCATGAAAGGATAAGGTCATACGTGGTACTAAATTCGTGTGACACAATAAACTTAGGAACCTTGTTGGATTGCTTTCTCAAAATTAAAATCATCATTGTCATAATCATCAGTCCATGTTTATCCCATTTTGCTCATTCAAAATTTCTCCATTTGTATCTGTTGAGATTCCATGTTTTTTATATAGCAGACAAATGATTGCTTTATTTATTTGTTTTAATTTGTGTCAATTTGTCAGGACGGTTATGTTCCTTACCATTCTGCCAGAATTGAATTATGCCAAGCATACTCATTGGATCTATCAAAGAAGGCAAATATCTTCATGGAAATGCTGAATAATTGCTTGGATCAGATCTGTGCCCCTTCATCTGAAAGGCGAGTATTGTTGCGGTGTGATGTGAATTTTGACACATCTTCTCAAGGGAGAAACTTAAATACATTCATTGGACGAGCAGCCCACATTGAATTTCTTGAGACTGACATATTTACAAAATTCATCATGTGGTCCTTTCCAGAATTTTTCCTTTGAATAACAAGTTGGATAAGCTTCTTTACTGCCCTTTCATCCACCTCTGTGCCGACTAACATTAGTCCAGTGATTAAATAGCAGGATTTCACCCTTTATCTATATAGTTTTATTCTTTTTCTCACCAGTGTACATGTAGTCATTTTTTACATATATGAATTAGGCTAAATCAGATAAGGGTTATGCAGATTGTGTGAAAAGGAAGTCTGCAGCTCTAGTGTTTGTATCATATGCTAGAACAAGTGTAGTTCACTGATTTTCTCTGTTTTATTGGCTGAATAATTTGGTTTTTCTTCATTGAGTCTTCTGATCCATTTTTTTCTCATGTGACTTCAAGCTTGTGTTGTGGATGATATACTTCAATTTCCAGAATAGCCATGAACAGAAGAATTGTCCTCTCAGATGGTAGCGCTGGATCCAGGATTTATTTTCTTCTCTTTTGTATTATATTATCCTTTTTTTTCCCCCATTTAAGAAGAGTTATGAAGGTTTTCCATATCATGTCAGTGTCTGTGTTTGTTAGTTCAAGTGAACTGATGCAGTATTGATCTTCTGTTGCATAGATTGTCAGTCTTCCCTTTGCTAGATCCGGCTTCATCACTCATATTTAATACTGTTGGATTAAAAACAAAATTTTCTGAAACTTGTTTAGTCTGTGTTCTTGACATTGACTTCAGGCTCTGCCTTTACTAGATCATGTTTCTTCACTTATATTTGGTACTGCTGTACTAAAAAAATGGATCTTCTGAAATTTGTTATTCAGATTGTGTCCTCATTTGATTGTGGCTTTGCCACTGCTAGATCTTATTTGGTCACTCGTATTTGATACTGCTGGATTAAAAAACAATGGATCTTCAGAAACTCGCAACTTAGATTGTGTTCTTCACATTTCACTTGTGGCGTTGCCTTTGCTAGATCCTGTTTGTTGCTTATATCTGGATTAGAAAAAGATGGATCATCTGAAACTCACTATTTATGTATTGGCATTTCTTATCTGGTTCTGCCTTTGGTCGACCCTGTTATTTGCTACTGTTTGATCAGAAACAAGATAATCTTCCGAGGAAGTCATAGTTAAAGAAAAAGGTCTTTCCTCCCAAATAAATTTTGAATAGGCCAGCAAAGATGAAAATTAATTACTTTCAATATATATTTGCAATTTGTGAAGTATTAAACTTATAAAAGAATTATTTAACATTTGAATGAAGCATGTAAGTATCATTTTTCCAATGTATTTAATAGGTAGAACACATCGTCATTTTATTTTTCCTTCCTAGTGTTAGATTGTTTCTTGACCTACTATAAAAAAGCACATATAATTAGTAATTAACATTTCAATACTCAAACTAACTCTTTGTACACGTAGGCTACATTTGATAGGGTGTAATCTACCTTATAATGTAATTAAGATTACATTACAAGGCTGATTATTTTGTTTGATTTAGCTTTAAATTTGTAATGTAATGTAATCTCGATTATAAAAGGTAGTGATGTAAAATACCGGAATAGGCGAATATTGATAAGGGAATTTTTTGGAATTTTTAGGAATTTTTCGGGAATTTTACGGAGCTCGTATGGATGAGTTCACGGGGATAAAAACGGGGTCCTGGAACAGTCTGTTTTGGCTACCCATTTATGTGAGAAAAAGTTTTTCTTTTTCTTTTCCTTATTTCTTATTTTCTTTTCTTTCTTTCCTCGCCGTTTCTGCGCCCGACCATTTCCTTCTCCTCGCGTCGAGCCGCCCTCCCCCTCGCGTGCCCAAACCGCTCCGAGGCGGTTCTTTCTCCTCTTCCCCTTTTCTTCCGCGACGCCGAGCCCTCTCTTCTCCGTTTTGTCTTCCTCCCGAGTCGCACACCAGACGCTTCTGCCTTCTTCTCCTCTACCTAGCGCCGATCACCGGCCACAGGAAACCCTAGCGCCGACCCTTCTTCTCCCCTTTCGAGTGCCGGCAGCCGATCTGCCCTAGCCCTAGAATCGCCGTGTCAGGAAGGGAGGGCAACTCTCTCTCGGCCTCGCATCAGGTAGCAACCCGACGCCTTCTTCTCTTCTCTGTGCCGAGGTCTTCACCTCTGCCCGTCGCCCTTCACCCTTGCCGTGGAGATCTCAGTCGCCCCTTTTGTTGGAGCAGATCAAAGGGTGGTGCCGCATCAGCCATCTGCCTCCCGTGCCTGGCATTAGCTGCGATTTTGAAGGTAAGGTGGGTTGGAATTTTGGTAGATTGCTGGATTTGTATTCCTTATTCTTGATCTCAATCTGATCCGAGCAGTGGGAAAAGCTTCCAGTAGGGTTTGCTTTGCTGTGGATTGTTCTTGGATTCGGCAGTCCTTCCTTCCAGCAACCAACAAACCTAATTGGGCAGCAAACCTAAAATTCCAGCACAAGGCACGACTGTGCATTAAGGTATGGATTAGGTGTTTGAATTATGTGTGATGTAGTTTTCATGATTTGTATAAATGAAATTAGGTTGTGAGATGATTAGGGTTAAATGATAATTTAACCTAATTCAGTTAATAAGGTGAATTAAATGGGGATAACCCTAATTGATTAGTTGGATTAGAATTTGGTTTGGCTAGTTGTTGTATAATAGAATTAGCTAAACTAGACATTATCTGTTTGATATCCCAGGACTTTGACGCGAGACGAGCATCTCGATGTCAGATTTGGACATTCCTATTGGAGGCGGGTACTTTGACTTTTATGTCATTTTGATATGCATAGTAATGATTTTAACCCAATAGCAAGGATTATGTTTTCTTATCTGTTCCGGTTAGTCACTACCCCAGGACCTGTTACATGATTGGTTGATATTTGTTTGGCAT
>JBBMJZ010382550.1:0-15916 GCA_037833815.1 Zingiber zerumbet
CTTATCTACTAATAATATTTTTCGAACAATAAAATCGGAACTTAGTTCAATATTATCTGTTTTGATTACCTTAAGTTTTCCATCGTTGCCGAATGTAACTGACCCTAGGTTTTTGTATTTTAGCTTGGTGAACTTCAATCGATCTCTAGTCACGTGTCTGAAGCATCCACTATCCAATATCCATTGATCCAAATCGTTGTGTTCCTAGCATTTGATTTGAATCTAATTTTAAATGGATTTATAAGATAGGTTGATTGAGTTCAATTTCTTAATTTTCATCTCACACAATCTAAGTTGGTAATCATGTTATATTTATGGGTGATTGTGAGATGGTTGTTTTAAGGGGATCAAATTTTGATTTTGTTATATTCAAAATTAAGTTAAGTTTAGTTTAAGTTAAGTTAGGTTTAAATTAAGTTTAAGTTAAGTTTAGTTTAAATTAAGTTTAAGTTAAGTTTAGTTTAAATTAAGTTTAAGTATTAGTTTAAATTAAGTTTAAGTTTTAGATTAAATTAAGTTAAGTTTAAATTAAGTTAAGTTAAGTTTAAATTAAATTAAGTTTAGTTTACTAATTTTGAGTCTAAGTCCATCTCAACCATTTCTAGATTGTCAATCAGGGAACCTTAATAGTTTTGTGAGATGATTAATTTAATCTTTAATTTTAAATTCAAATATAAGGATTGATCTACATTTGATTTAGACTAAGATTTATCACTTAGTCAATTAAATATTTATTTCAATGATTGGCTTCCTGGCTATGGCGAGACACTAGGCCTTCTTGGATATAGGATCATCCATCACTTCTAGACAATGTCTCTCAAGGAAATTGAATATTTAATTTCCTTTATGAAACTCCTAGGTCTAATTAGTTAAGTGTAGACCAAGCCTGAGTCCTTATCTATCCTAAGCTAAGCATGCAAAATACTAAAAAAAAAAAAAACAAACATCAACCAAATTTATCTAATAACTATGGTTTTTCTATTGGCTCCCCCTGGATCATAGTCTCGATAGGGTATATTAAGGTAATGAATTTGATCCTTAGGAATCCAATATTGACCAAGTCCAACTTGATTAACCAAGTGAGACTTGGGGACCCATGCTTGGACTGTTCTTCTATTTGTTATGTTAACAAGAGATAAATACGATTTGAATTTGTATTTAGTCTTGTATCCAAGTCCAGATCAATTGTATACGTCCCTTTATTTTCCAAGGATCACATAAAGATTCTTGGAACCCAAGGTGAATCGTTCCAATGTTCCCTTTAGTTCCTTGACTTGATCTTTCAGACTGGAATTTTCTTTCTCGAGTTGTTGAACTTGAGTTGAAGGTCCAGTTTGAATAGGTTCGGTCAAAGAGCTTGGGCTAGTCACTTCCTTAAGGGTTGTTACCTCCTTTTGGAGTGACTTGACTTGGATATTAGACTTGGCTAGTTTACGTATTAAATAATTAATTAAATTGTACAGTTTGTCTACTTGAGAAGATCTTACAGCGCTATTTGGCCCTTCAGAAATGGATACAGATCCGTGGCTTGTTTCGGACTTGTCTTCGGATTCACTTTCAGTTTCTGACTCATCAAGTTGTTCTCGGGCTGAAAGTGCGAGGAAACTTGTCTATCGAGGTCTTCGTCGGAGTCTTCTGATGAAGATTCGTCCCACGTTGCTTGAAGCGTTTTCTTGTTCCATTGCTTCTTTGTTTCCTTCTAGTTTGGACAGTTTGCTTTGAAATGTCCTTTTTTATTGCAGCCATAGCAGATTACTTCTGACTTGATTTTTGGGCTTGGTTGCGCTGTCTTCGACTGGATCACCTTTTTGATTTCCTTTTTGGTGAATCATTTCTTCTTCTTGTATAGTCTTCAGACTAGGTTCACGAGTTTGGCAACAAGTTCATTGTCTTCTTCTGATTTCGGTTCTTCCTTAGACTCGGGTTCAGTATGGCGCTTGAGCTTTGGTTCCTATGTTCTGCTTGCACCTGCAATCAAGGCAATACCTTTCTCGGTCGGAAGTGCATTAGTCTATTCGTGCAATTCAAATTATGAAAATAACTCGTCTAGTCTAATTGAGGAAAGGTCCTTAGAGACCCTGTAATGTGGAACCGCCACATCAGCGACCCCCTAGAGCCGATCCCACGGATATGGAGGAAGGTAAATGCAGGTACACAGGTAGAAAGTGCATGACGGAAACGTTAACCCCAAGCAGTGACACCCCGAGGATCGATCCCTGGACCTTTCAGCCACAGAACCATGCACCCCCCATCTGTGCTACGCCCTGGGGACAACTTATCTCCAACTAGAGAAGGTAGACGGTGGCGCAAGTACATGTGAAGTTAAAAGATACTATCACCGATCTCAATAACCTCATAGAGATGGTTTCAAATTGGGATGCACTTAGATATGCATTAAATGTATTCCCAAGAACTAAAGAGTGGATATTAATAGTGGATTCTTATTACATCTTGAAAAACTTGGAAATAAGTACTTTAGAAGAATTATTTCTACTTTAGAATTAAACAAGATATGTGCAGGATTTAAAGACAAAGAATAGTCAAACTACAACATAGCTCTAAAAGCAAAGCAGAGTGAGACAGATTTAGAGTCTTCAATGAATGGAGATAAACAAACATACTTAGTAAGAAAAATAGATAAATTTTTTAAAACTAACAATTTTGATAGGAGACCCGCATCGAAACTATTAAAGAAAAGGCAAAGGAGGAAGGTAAATTGTTTCAACTGTGATAAGGAAGATACATTAAAGACAACTGCCCAAGCTCAAAAAAGAGGCCATGAAAAAAGGGAAAAGTAAAACCAAGGAAAGAAGGAAAGAATGTTAAAAGCAAATTAGAGCAAAATCTCATATTCAGAGGATTCAGAGACTATGTATATAATTGGTCTTGCACTAATAGCAACTCATCAAGAATAAGAGTCAGAAAGCTCATGCGAAGAAAATAACAATATAGGAGCGTCGACATACGAATTCGACATAGTGAGGTACATATCTACCCTCAAATGAACTGTATGACACTATTAAAATGCTTTTTAGTTTATTATGCAAACAAAGGTCTAAGGGTATAGATTTGAAAAGGATAAAAATTGAATTAGAAAATACAGTAGAAAATTCATGCTCTAACTAAGAATTTGAAAATGTTAAGGATGAAAATGTAAAATTAAGGGAATAAATAGAAACTCAAAAATTAGCATTAGAAAAAATTTTCATTGGTTCAAATAATCAGAATATAATGTTAAAGAAACAAAGAATAAAATTTAGCAAACAAGAATTTGGATATAGAAGAGCAAAATATAATTTTGAATACCCTAGGGGTCAAATCAAAAAAATTACCATAATATTTTATTCCCAAAAATATTTGATAAATCCCGTAAAAATGTGGCAAAAGGTGATTCGCTTGCCCCCAGCACCTCTGCCAACATGGAGGAGGTAAATCACGGATTGTTACTAGCCATTAGTGCAGGGGTCAAGGCATGGGGGAAGACATGCTCGGACAGATCAAGTTTCAACTTCCAAGACCTCATGTGGCAATACCCCATGCCTCAACCACCACACCGACCCGATAGGACTACAAATCCAATAAGCATGAATTTATTTTGGATGTTGATAACTTAGAAAAGTTTAGAATAGTCAACTATAGAATTAAATATTTTTTACAAATGGTTGACTCGTTATGTATGATTAAAAATAAATATTTTGTTTCAGAACCGATTGTCTTGGAAATTATTTTTTATGAAACATATAACATGTTCTCTATCAGTAGTCAAAATTTCATGATTTTTTTTCTAGAAAGTTTTCTATAATTATCTTTATAAAATTATGTTTATTAAAATTAGGAATTTAATGAAAATGATTTTTTTCGTGAATATTAATTTTTTTTGTGATAAAGAATATTGTGTTTCATGTTATATAATTATTATAATAGTCAAATAATTTTTCCCAATTTTTTTTTTTGTTGTTGAACTCTATATGTTTATTGTTGTCAAAAGGGCAAGAAGAAAATGAAATTTTGGCATAAATGCAAGGGAGTTATTACTTGCAATGTTTAATTGATTTTTTGTAATGGCAGAATTATTTGCTTTATGCGCTTTACCCTAATTTAAACTTAGTTTGACAAATATTAAAAAGAGATTGTTAGAATCTCTAGTCGTGTTTTAACGTGTTAACAAACAAGTTCAAATTAGGTCCTTGTTGTGTTTTGATCTATATGTCTAGATGTGCAGGGACTTAGGAGAATATAAAGGTACACAATGGCTAAGGAGCATCAAAGACTGTAGAAGACGTAGGCGAACGAGAAGGATGGAACAAGAAAGGAACCGACGAGCTCAATGCATCCAATGTATAAAGAGTTGCGGAAGAATACTCCAGTGAAAGCGTGAAGGACGCACGAGATGCATCCTAAAGGCGAGAGACTAGGAGAAAGATTGCTCGAGGAGATTCACGAAATTGTGTTGGGCAAACTCAATTTCGAGTGACCAGTCAATCACCCAGACGACTGAAGAAGAAAATGGTCAAGTTCAGAAGTTGACCATTCTAGGCACCCGAAGTTTAAGTGCTCGGAACCTCACCAAGCGACCATATGTTTTCGCCACATCAACGGTAACCATTGTCAAAATAGATCAGGACGATGTCCACGACAACAAACCTTCAGGCGATCGAAGAACCTCCAATCGATCAGAAAGGGGTTGAGTTATCCAGAGTCATTATCAAGCTGATGTCGAAGCGAATAAAAGCTAAGGACACGTCAGCACTATACAAGCAACCGGAGAGTGTTGGGTCAACCATAGGTGCCACATTAGCACAACGGTCATATCGAGATGATAGCTATAAATAGGACTGAAGCTTGAAGAACAAGATACATCACACTTTCAAATATCTATGTTTTAGTTCTATTATTTCCTTTGTGTTTAAACCGTTATAAGAGACTTCTCTGCATCTGGGACATTTTCGAAGAAGGAGAAGATAGTTTCATCGTTCTTAGACTAACAACCCGAGGGTTGTAACCAAATAATCTTTTTTTGTCCTCTTTCATTTATGTGTTCGGTTTGTCATTAATGTGTTCTTGCTAAATTGTTGGCAAAAGGAAAGATCATTTTAATTTGCAGGTCGCTATTCACCCATCTCATCTAACGATCTGGACCACTTCCGCTGCACCAACACAATGGTCTTGTTTCCCATTGTGTTACATTCTTTGTTCTTCTTCTTGTCCTTAATTCTCATACTATGCAAGAAGAGTGCAAGAGTTTTTTGCACTTTTAAAAGGTTTGAGGAGAAACGGTTCTGAACCATGTAAAAGATTTTTATTTATTTGTTTCATCACTTAGTTTGTATTTTCACTGCATTCTAACAGAAATTGTAAAATCAAACAAACGAGTGATTAATTATTATTACTGATGATGAAACACCCTAAGAAATTAACTCTACCACTGAGTCAAGAACTCTCGACTAACCAGTCAAGAGTCTTGTTGAGTTCATTTGAGAGCGCCAAAAAGAACTTCATGCTAGTCCATTTATCCTTTTGAGTGATCAAGAAAAAAATTGTTGCTCAACACCTTGACTTGCCAACTTATCTAATTATTATTTTCGATTATAATCCTTGGGACATTTTAGCCGTTAATCATGTCTATTGGTTTTGTTCCAATTCCTCTTAGCAGCAGTGTCCCTTGAAATCCAACATGCCACAGTCAACCTCCCCAGGCACTCATATTCAACATAGGAATATTTTATCTAGATTTCCAATTGATTTCAGATCTCCTTGGTGGACAAAAACCAAGCTCTAAGGAAAGGTAATAATTCAACAATCATATCAATTTCCAAAATTTTATAACTTCTGAACAACCTCAAGTACGTTATGATTTTATTATTGTACTAGTTATAGCAATTTCATAGTAAAGATTAACCATGTTTTTAGAAGGGTAAGACTGTTGTTGGTAATACAGAAAGAAAATCCATCATTTTATAGTATTCCCTTCCCTTTCAAATAAAATTCATTTTACTTTCTAACAAAGTTTTAATTTCTCTACAAAGTATTATCTCCCCGCTGTGAGTTTTTACATGCTGCAACACAGCTTCTTAGTTATCATAATCATTTTATGTCCACTAAGATCTTCCAAATGGTGAAGAATCTATAGAAAAATATAGTTATTCTTGAGGTTGTGTACAGAATTCAAATGCAAATATTATTAATCAGGTGAGAGAGGGTTAAGGATGCCATAATAGTTCGATGGTGTTTGCAGGCTATGTATGATAAATACATACGTACTTGGTAATGGTGTATGGCTGGCATTGTCTATGAGAATTGCACTTCAGTCTGAATCAATCTCCTCATCTTTGAGATGAGCCTTGAGAGTTTGGAGCTGAGGTTGCCCATTCTCACTACTCCAGCATGCGTCCACTTCTGGTAACTCGTAATCATCAGGCCTCAAAGACAGAGGGAATTCTGGAAGATCTGGCAAAGCTTGCAAATGCCTACACCAAAAAAACAAGAATTGTCAATGTAGTGGTACTATTTATTATTTCCAAATCTTACAGAATGATAAAATAATATTATTACACATCGTTCCAACACCCTCCTTGATATGACATTTATTAGCATGCCCATCTTGCACAGAACGTCTTAAAATGTTTTACTTTCTAAAGAAGTGCAAGTATCTTTGTTAATTGATATGTTAATTTACAAAAGGAATGAAACTCATTTCTCTATCTACCTTCTCCTTTATTTTAGATTCACTAATTGTTTGTCGTATTAATACCTACTTAAATGTCACAATCGAGTATGTTGAAACTTGCAATCTTGGATGTCAACAGTAAAAGAGAGCAGTACAAATATTACAAGATTGGCCAAGTTACATACCCATTCTTGTCTTCTTCAAAAAGGTATCTGTACGTCTGGGATTTCTTAGACGCCACTTCAGGGATTTTTCTGTACAAGTGCTTCATGACACCCCATGCAGGAGGGACCCTATTAAGAGAAATATTCCAGATAATAAAAGTTCACATATTAAGCAAAATATGTTGAAATTTTAGAATAAACAAGAAAGACCTGGTGACAGGAGCTGCCAAACAAAAGCTTAAGTTGGCTCTCTTGCTTTCAATTAGGAGCTCATCAGCTGCAAATAGGCAGCAAACGGCACTGATGTGATTGGATGGTTCACTTCCCTTGTCAAGAATATGACTATGGTAATAATATGCTGCTGCCTGGTTATACAATTCAAGGTTAAGAAACACAAGCTTACTAAATGATGTAAAAAATAAATATTGATTGAAAAAGGAATATTTTCTAAAACCTTAGCTTCAAGGAACTTCCATCTAATGAATAAGAGAAGTTTCTTTCCATATGCATCACTGGTGTCACATCTTGACAACCAGTAGTGAGCCTGATGAACAAAAAGTAGAAAATTACAAGAAAATACAGATACAAGTAATTTTTAGCTATATTTGTTTGTCTTTTGCTTTAAATTTATAATATCAGCAGGCCCTTTGGAGTTTGAGCCATTAATTATTGCAGGAGGGAAATAGATTAACCTGGATGTCATAAGGTGAACATGAACAATTTATAGTTATGAACATAAGAACATGACACACTGCAATTAATCCAAGCCTTCATCAATATTGGAAACCATACAACTTAAGAAAGCAACAAAAACAAGACTATCGCCACTATTCCTTTTTTGACTTCGGTTAAATATTTGTCGGATCTTAACTTACTCTTATTTCACTGAATAAACTTCATACCTTTCAGCTTTGCCATATTAACTTTGACCCAAAAAGTTATAGAATACATCTGAAAATTTGTGACTGTAAGAATCACTGACCAACCTAGCAAAATGTGAATAGCATATGTTGTCTAAACTTGGCATACTCATGGTTTTATAAAGAAAGCTAAAGTGTCTGCCCAGGCATTTTTGGAAGCCTCCCACTTCGCCTATAGGGTATGCAGTCCCTGTTAAGTGGTTGATTCGAACTGTGGATTAGGTGGGCTGCCTAGGTGACACGTCTGGGCACCTAGTTGGTTTCCTTGTAAAAAGAAAAGAGCAGCCTAGTGGAAGAAGTGAGTTCCATTACTAGATAATATTAAACCATAAATCCTGAACTACCTTTACTATATGTTTTCTTACAACATAGCTTTATCCTTAAGAATTGTATGTTCTATTAACAGTTTTATTCAATTAACTGCAATTTGAGATAGAATATATTTTATTCTTATTATAGGTTTAGTATGTTTCATGATATATAATTAAGAATTTATGATTGTAACTTTGAGTGCTTAACCATATCTCCATGTTTTAATAAAATTTTAATACCAGGCCGTTTAGGTCCTGTTTAGGTGCCTACCTACCGCCTAGTCACTAGACAGTTGGTTAATTGCTTACCACCTAGAACAGAACTGTTTTTTACTTATTGGTTGTAAAAGCAATCAAAAATTCAATTTTGAAATACAATGGAAAAACAACACCTAAAGAATATAAAAACACAAGCGAATTATACTACACATACAAATGGACAATAACGAATAAGTGTAAACACCGTTCCAGCCTTCTCCATTATCCTAATTATTGAGGAAATTAGTGGGCAGGCCCACGACAACTATTAGATCACATCTCAAAGATAGGTCAATTTTATTTGTTAATTACAATTATGAGAATTGATAATTTGCATATAATATTAGCATGTACAACATTCTTGTTTTGCTCCTAACCTGGGCAAAGTAGCTGACTTCCTCACAGGCTAGTCTCCTCTTCACAGACAATGTAGCTTTCTCAGACTCAAGTGCCAAACCCAGCTGCATCTCAACACACTGCATTTGACAATAAAAGGATAACTGAACCGGATCTACAAAACTAGATAAGCAGTTAAAGGCTAATCCAGAAACAATTCGAGATTTGATAATTTTGATATTTGGAAATGTTCAATTATGTTAGTGGATCAAAACTATAAAAAGTGATTAATTAGTTTCCCTATCTTATGTAGTTTCTTGCTATACAAGAAAACCTCTATATTTCAACTTATAGCTTCTCTCCTGTAACTAAGAACATAATTAGCATATATACATCTCAAGTAAGATTAGATGAAGCTACCAAATCAAAGTTTTGGGACAACCTAGATGAAATATTACAAAATATTCTACCAAATGAAATGATTTTAATAGGAGGCAATATAAATAGGCATGTCATAAGAAGGTACATGAGGTTATGGGTTTGGAACGAGAAATTTTACGGAAAACTATATTAGATTTTGCGATAGCAGATAACCGTATATTAGCTAATATATTTTTTAAGAAAAGAGAAGAACATTTATCACGTTCAAAAGTGAGAATAATAAATCACAAATTGATTTTTTTATGGTTAGGAAGAGAGATATAAAAATTTAGATTGCAAGGTCATCTCTGGAAAAAGTTTAACTACCCAACATAAATTAATAGGATTGGATATATGCTTCAAGGATAGTTTCAATAGAAAGAAAATATATACGACTCCTACAATTAAGTGGTGGAAATTAAAAGATGGAAAGCAAAACATATGTATGGAGAATGTAGGAATACAAGTATAAGTGACTCTAATATGACATGGAATAAGATGGTATCAAAATTGAAAATAATAGCTAAGAGTTTACTCGGTGAGTCAAAGTGACATGTACCACCAAGTAAGAAATCTTAGTGGTGCAATGAGAAAGTACAAGAGAAAGTGAATAAAAAACGAACAACTTATATGGAATTATATATTTATAAGAACGTGAAAAATTTTAAAAAATATACAATAGCAAAAAAAAGAAACTAAGAAAGTAGTGAATGAAGCAAGCAATGAAACTTTTGAACGACTATATCGAAAATTGGATACAAAAGAATGGAAAAAGACATTTATAGAATAGTTAAAGTGAGAGAAAGGAAGACAAGAGATTTTATCCAAATAAAATGTATTACAAATGAATGTAACAAGATACTAGTAGGCAATGGAGAAATAAAAGAGTGATGGAAAAGGTATTTTCATCAACTTTTTAATAAAGGTTTAGGTGATAAACTTAACAGATAATTTAAGTAGGTCAAATGAGTATAAAATTTTAAATTTTTATCATAAAATTTTAAATTTTTTTCGTAAAATTTTAAATTTTTTTCGTAAAATTCAAACTTTAGAAGTAGAACAAGCTTTAAATGGGATGCATAATGGAAAAATTGATAGACTAGATGATATTCCGATAGAGGTATGGTAGTACATAAGGAAACAAGGTATTGAATCACTTACAAAATTATTTAATATAATATTGAAAATGAAAAAAATATCGGATAAGTACTTTAGTTCCCTTATATAAGAAGGGAAACGACGTACAAAATTGTATAAATATAGGGGTATTAAACTAATGAATCATACCATGAAATTTTGGAAAAGAGTAATAGAAAAAAGATTACATATATGGAAGGTCGACAATAAAAGCTATACATTTTCTCAGACAACTAATTGAAAAGTATCGGGAATAAAAATAAGATTTACATATGGTATTACCTAGAAAAAGCTTATGATAGAGTCCCAAGAGAAATTATATAAAAAATTCTTTAAAAAAAAAAGGTGTTAATGTAACATATTTTAAACTAATTAAAGATATGTACGAGAATGTAATGACTAGAGTGAAGTTAGTGAATTAACTGAAATATTTTTAATAAAGATAGGATTATATCAAGGATCAACTCTAAGTCCATATCTTTTTACACTAATTATGGATGAACTCAGGGTAAAATTCAGACATAGTACCGTGGTGTAAGTTGTTTGCAGATGATATCAGTTTGGTAGATAAGGCAAATGAAGAAGTAAACACTAAACTAGAATCTTGACAGAAAACAATAGAAGTGAAAGTCTTTAGGTTTAGTATAGAGTAAAGACAAAATATATGAAATTTAAATTTAGTAATTTTAGACGTAATGAGATAATTGTTAAAATAGGAGATGACAAGTTATCTAGAACTGAGAGCTTTAAGTATTTAGGATCATTTTTATAAAACGATGGCGGGATTGAGAGATATGTCTTACATAAAATACAAGCAGTCCTTGAAGTCACATCACATGGTGAATGCGATCTCAGTTAAAATTTAGCTTCCTTATATCTTGCTCTTTAGCTAGTGGGACAAAAGCTCTTGTGTTGGATACTTCTAAGTTCTGACATTATATCATAAGCACATTTCAACCTCTGACCAAATAGCTCACAAGCAATCCAATCAAGCAGCATTTTGGAGACAAACTAAATGGGAAAAGCCTATATTGTTCACTTATGAGATGATTTTAAAGTCATAAAAGTTAGGATAGAACCCATTTAAAGGCAAGCTATAGTGACTAAATCATGACCATTTATTCCATATTCTCTGAGTAAAATTAGATGATCATTTGGTTCAAATCTTTGTCAACTGGAAACCAAACTATTTACTGATATGATTTTAAAATTATACTCAACCAAAGATCTGGACTTTATCATGATAAAATTAATGTACTTCATGATAATTAAATTAATTGGTAATCTAGATTTAACTTGCCATTGTTGTGTTTGACGCTTGTGTGCAACTTGATTTAGTTGAACAGATTCAATAGCTAACTTGGATTCACAGGTTTTTAAATTTGAGCTATTATATAATTGATTTTGAACTCAGAGTTAATAATGCACGTTGAAGTGGATACTTGGGCATGTAGTCCTAGGGTATGTGTTTACCAAAAGTAGATTAAAATATAGCAGAGTAATGTGGTTCTAATTGTAACTATAAGATCTTTGCATGGAGCATAGTAAGATCAATTAATTTAATTAATCAAACCAGTAATTCAATTCAACAAATATTTAACTTAGTATTGACTCAAATGGTAACAATGGTATCAAGGATTTGGGATTTAATCATGCCATGTTTGGAATACAATTCAAGGTTATGTGATTGCTGCTATGATCATAACATAGTTTCAGCCTATAAAAAATAATTCTAATGTGTGCCACTGCCCTGTCCAGTCCCTTCTACCTATATACATATTATTTATCAAAATATTACATCTAGGCCCTTTAAGTGTATACTATTTACAAATGTCTCTCACGATACAAGATATTATCAAAACCTAGCCTATTACAAATATAGTCGATTCTAGCACCTCTTAAGGACTATATTTTAGGTTTGACAAATGAGGTATGTGTTAGAATTGATATGGTCGTGACCGAATGACTAGAGGAGGGATGAATATCACTATGACCTAAAATAAAAATCCTTTCTCTTTCTTTGGTAAAACCAAATACATACATCGGATCTAAATAAAATAAACATAGCAAGAGAAAAATACAAATGCTAACAAATGATTTACATGATTACCTCTGGTTCCTACTTTCTCCTTATTAGAGGTGGAAAAATCTCGTACAAAACCATTTACAAAAGAAAAACACAAGCGTTAACAAATGATTTACGTGATTGGAACCTTTGATTTCTACTCCATGACCTACGAACTCTTAACACTTTGAAAAAGCTCACTATTTTCTCTTTCTAGAGGTGGAGAAACTTGGTACAAAACCATCTACAAAAAAGGTAAAATAAATCAACAACAAAGCAATTGAATATAAAAACAAATTTAGGGATTAAGAGGTAGAAACCTTAAGTGCTAAGAAGATAAGACTATAGAAAACAAAAGAATGATTTGTGAACTGTGGAATGGCCAACGAATTATGGCTTTCTATTTCTATTTCAAGCTTCCCTTACACCTCTGTTCATAGTCACCAATCCATGCTTAGATAAACTTCACCCAACTATTATATTTAATGTCAATCGACTCAATTAATTTGTTAGTCAATTGAATGTAGATCACAAGATCATTATCCACCAATTGTTCTCCAATCAACTGCTAGGACATCTAGTCAACTCAAATCCATCGCAATAGACTGAAATGTTAACTAAGATTCACCCACTGATAGAATATCGTAAAAATGTTAACTAAGACTTGGTTAGGCAACATATTAACAAGTAGATTTGCTCTTCAAATTCAATAGTTGATGAAAGAGTACCTGAGCCAATGCTTGAGAGGAGATAGCCTCCAATATGCCCTCTTGTACATCCTTTGGCAGACTTGTCCTAATTACAAAAATTAATTGTGGTAATAGATAAAAGCTGTAGTTGCGTCATTAGATTGAAGTAATAACATAAATAAATAAATAAAAACATACATTATTTGCTTACTCAATTATACAGATAAATCTTAACTTGCAAGTTATGAGAAAACAAGATAGTATATCTAGACTTGTGACAAAGGGGCTGAAGGATCTTATGACTGATATGTTTTTTCTAACATGCATATATGTCAATATATTTGGAGCAGATTATACTCTATGTCATCAAAAGGCTTAGGTAATTCCAATAAGATATATTCTAGTTTGGAGGAGCATTGTGCTTTATTCATTTCAATCATAAAGCTCTTATTATATATTTTTATATAAACCAGGCATGCCTGCTACCCATGTAATTCTGATGGAGTGCAGACACAATGTGCAATTTCTTCAATTAATATTGTGTTGCCGTGAGACCTAAAGATTTAGAAATTCGTTTTATCTAGAAAAAAGAAAGTTTCTGGAATTTGCTCAGAGATGGCATAGCAAAGAGAAAAGTCCACCTAAAGCTTATGATTGCAACCTCATTTGTGTTGCTGTGTGCAATTCTGATGTCACTGTGCAATTCCTTCAGTTAACATTTTGCTGATATGAGACATTAAGATTTAGGAGTTTTTTCTCCAAAAAAAAGAAAGACTTGAGATATTTCTCAGGGATGGCATAGCAAAGAGAAAATTCATCCTAAAGCTTATGGTTGCTACCTTATTTGTGTTGGCAAATGTACCAATATATGGTGAATCGCATACTCCAAGCACCCTGAACCCTTGAGTAATAATTCAATAGCAGTACTCTTTGAATCTGTTGAAGAGTGAATTATCAAACCAATGAGTCTGAAAAATTAGGTCTCCTTTACCATAAGTAACTATAAATAAAATGAAGTACTATACAGTAATTTATTTTATTTTCAAATTATTGTGAAATGATAAAGAATGGCGTACCTTCAGATACTTTAATTTCCAATGAATCAGGATTATCCTTAGACCTGAGAATTAGGTTTGCTTCTAAGAAAGACAAGATTGCCTTCATATGCACAACTGAGAGCATTTCGTACCAAGCATTTGCAAAACAAGTTACCTAAACAAAATTCAAAGTTTACGACAAAAAAGGTACACAAAACTCAAAGAATAAGTATCTGTTTTCATACATGTCCATCATCCCCAAGGCTTTTCCACTTGAACTCAACTGATGTCTCAAGCTGCCTTTCTGTAAGGTAATGGTTGGTCCAACTAAAATCAGTGTAGCTAAAATTTAATGAAATAGGACATACAGGAGAACCATACCAGGATTTACCAAACCAATAAGAATGGGTAGGTAATCATCAAGAGTTCGATGGGCTTCCAAAACGTTAGATATTGATGAAAAAGCTGACAACTCAGAGTTAGTAAACAGGAAAAAAAATCAACAAATACTAATCGGGAATGTGAGTTTAAGATTGCGCACAACTCTCTTTTGCCAGTAATACTATTCGTCGACGAAATGTAGAGAGTTTTTCAAGAACATCCCGAGGCACTAATCCCCGAAGAGGGCGAACCAGATCCACGTCCACAGGTATCCAGAGAACTGGGACGAACACTGCAACCTCGTCGATGCTGATATTCTTCTTCTTCCTCTTTGGAATGGACGAAGTGCAACCCATTCTTCTTCAGGATTAGGTCATTTGCCCTGAACATCATGAAATAATCAGAATATGTACGAGACAGTAGCGCAAGCAAGACGAAAGAGGAAGGGGCTTCCGGGGCAGCCGAGCACATGGAGGAGGAGATCTCTCTCGTTCTCTGCATGGAGATCTTCGCGATTCTCGAGAGTACCTCACATGGCGACGCCGGAGGAGCAGCAGAGAGGTCGGCATTTTTTATTTTTATTTTCCTTTTATGGCGAAGAAGAGCATTAACAAAGCTCCTAGTAGAGGGAGGAAGAAACATCGGCATCGGATTGGTCGGCCTCACTCGAAACATAATTCGACCGGCTTTGCTTTAACCCTATCGTAGTTGTAGTATTTACTAAGGTAAGATCTCATGAATCACTTTTTATAATTAAGGGGATGTGTTATTTATATTTACGGTTAAATTGTGATCGTGATCTAACCATAAATGATTATGATCCCTTCTTAGGTTCATTGTCCCCACCAAATTATAGTTTTTATTCGGAGTGGGTGGTCGGAGGCCGCCCGGAAGACACCCTCATTCGGCGTCCAGTAACCTGGCCACTTCTCCACCACCGAAGGCCTCCGGGCTGCCTCCGGCCACCCGCTCCGAACTAAAACTAAAACCTGATGGAAACGGTGAATCCAAAAGAGATCGCAACCATTTATGACCGGATCGCAATCACGATCCGACCATAAATACGAGTGGCACATCTCCTAGACCATAAAAAAAATGGTCCAGAAGATCTGTGCTCGTATTTATTTTGCTTTCGACAATAAGTTTTTTAGAAAAAAGTACACTTTGCTGGTCGATTTCTATTCACATGTAATGCAGATGTTTATCCAAGGGTACGTAAGAAAAAAATACACCCATCCTAGCTTTTTCAAATTACAAGTCGGTATTAAATTATCATCCAGATGGTTCGATTATTATTATTATATTTTATTAAAAATTTCCCTCCTTTACTAACTAACTTTGGTGAAGCCTAAAATGAATTTATATTAATTTCCTTTTTTCTATTCACACTAAAAATAATTCCAATATTTATTAGTAATTCCACGAGCGAAACAATCAGTAATCTAGAGTTCGAGACTCAGCTACGACGTATTATTATGAATTTTTCTCATCATTAATTTTCTCTGGTTATTTTATATAAAAAAATATAGTT